>MU224036.1:1668200-1718615 GCA_018584345.1 Thuja plicata
GTGGCGAAGTTAAAGTGCGATTCTGGCGAGGGAATTGGTGATTTCGACATAGGTAGTGGTAGGTTTTTTAAGGACACCGTGGCGAGCAACAATGACAAACAAAATCGGTTCGCTGACAATGACATCCCCAACATGACAGGTGTGTCCATTCCTAACCCTAAAATGACTAATACCATTAAGAGCATTTCCTCCTCAGCAGAGGTCGTACCCACTCCTCCTCTCTTGGCTCTGGCGAGGGACAATATTAACACAAACAACATCAAAACTCCTGTGCATAACAATCAACCTCCTCTTGCTCGCCCTAAATCCTTCTCCGAAGCAGTGGCGAACACAGGTGTCTCCATTCATTCAGAGGCTAGGTTTTCAGTGAGCAATGGATCCCATTTCTCCGGTAAGAACTCTGGAAGCACTGAACCTTTCTTTGTTTCTCCAAATTCTGAAATGCTTACGGAAATTGTTGGGGAAAAAAATAGGTTAAAAAACTCTGCTATTTTCTTCTCGGCTGTGGAAATTGATAAAGTTCCTCCTAGGAAATTTCTAGATGATTGGTTCCATAATTTCTGGAATCTTAAGCTTGGCTTCCATATTTCATTTTGTAGACAAATTCAAAAGGGTCTTTTTGTTATTTTTTTCGTGAATCAAGAAGCACAGGCTTAAGTTTTGAAAAAATAGTATTGGGCCATTGGCTCTACCTCATTTAGGGCTATTGCTTGGTCCCCAGATACCAACTATGAGGAAGTACTTGCCCTCTCGGCTCCCCACTGGATTCTGGTCAAGCACATTCTGCTCTTCCTCTGGAGCTTTATTCCTCAATTGTTACAACCATTGGGGAAAGTCATTCGAATGGATGACATTGTTAGACTTGTCCCCCACATGGATGCCCGCATTCTTATTTCTCTGAACCCTGGTTTGGAAATTCCGTCTGATATCAACATCAATATTGAAGATACTGATTTCTGTTGCCCGATTGAGATACTCGAAGGGCTCAATGCGTGTTTTCTGTGTCGTAGAGAAGGGCATCAAAGGAAAGAATGCCCTATCCTTCAAAAAAAAAGCCTCGCCCAGCAAAATGGAACCTAGTAAGTTACCTGAAACTGTTCAAACCATCAGGGTATTCAGAACATGGATAAAAGTACCCACTCCGATTCTATTCCTAGTAGTCCCTCCCTTGTTGTGGTTCAACCCAACCAGGCAGGTATTGATGAGAGCCTCCTCGCTGATGGTTTCCAGAATGTAACCAAAGCTTCCAATAAATGGAGAAGAAAATCCAATAAAAATACCTCCAACATTCTCGACAGTATCTCCCCTGTCACCTCTAACATGTGTTAGAGTAGTCTTAGTATAGCTAATAATTAAATCATTTAATTATTAGTCTATTTACTCTTTGCTTAATTTATACTTAGGCAGCTTATAATTCTTTAGGGTTTTCACCTTTAGGCCCCTGGGGCTAAAAAATTTGGGCCCCCGAGTGCATGGCGCGCTCAGGGGGCTGGGCCCAGCCCCTGGGCCATCATATGACCCCCCGCATAACACTAGAGCCCGTGGGTGCTGGCAAAAGGGCCGCCAATGGTGGAGGCTGGGCGGAGCGGCGAGCCGGTGGCGGGGCCGGGAGGCGGCGGGGCCAGCGGAGCGAGCAGCAGGGGCGGCAGAGCGGCGGGGGTCACCAAGCGGGCTGGGTGGCGGGCCGGTCACCGACTGGTGGCAGTGGAGCGCCGGTGGCCCGGTGGTGGCGCCCGTAAAAATACACTGCACACATTTTTTAAATGCAAAAAAACATTAAAAAACAAACGTTTTTTAATTTTTTTCGAAAAGCGTGTCCGTACGGCCCTGCAAGGCCAAGAAATTTCTCCCCGAGGCTCCGGTGTCCAAAATGGACGTGCCTTATATGGATTCTGGGGTTTTTGGGCCTTCTGGACGCAACCGTGAGGTCGGTTTTGGTCCAAAGTGCCTCAAAAAACAAAGACCCCCAGATCCAATAGAAAACACCAAAAAAGCTTCTGAAACCCTCTATGCTGCGATGAGCTTGCTTCAAACAAAAGAGAACAACGAGCAGCAGGAGAGCTCTGATACCATGTACCGTCGGAAAGCTCTTTCCGAGCACTTTCTGATGATGGAGGTTAGGGTTTTGGGTTCTACCATTTTGACAGTGTTTTTTGCTGTTGAAGTCTGATGTTTGTTTTTGCCTTCCGGGAGTCATATCTGGCTCATCCGGACTCCATTTTTGGCAAACCAGATATCGTCGGAAAGCTGGTTCAGTGAACTAATCAGTTGCAGGGGTTATTTTTCCAGATTCTGCTCCAGGTTTTCTCTCCTCTGAGTTTGGCAGTTTATGCACTCTAGTGGATTGCTTAGTTCTACAGGTCCTGGGATCTCCTATTTTGATTTTCTAGCTCACTCGTCTTTCTGACTTCTGAGCTTGTATGCTTCTTCTATTGCATCTTTGTTCTGTAAACGCACTAAGATAAAGTGCCTACTTCTGCATTTCTGGGATCTTGTACACCTTGTATGGTTTTTGTATTTGCACTCTGTTATAAAGTGCCATGGGGGGTTATGATGATTATGCCGTTTTAGGCGCATCCACCTTTGTCAAGTGAGCGTACCTTCCATGACATTAGCCCATGCTGTGTGTCGGTGACACCGCCCTTTATCCTATGTTTATACTTTTGTTGCACTGTTGGTGTTCTTGGTTCTTTCTTCTGCAGATGTTTCTGGCATTGCATTTCAGTGTTCCTGTCACCTCTCCCAGTTCAGCATTATGGGGGGGTTCACCTGTTGGTTCTATTGCTTCCTGGTTCGATTGATCAGCTCTTCAGACTTTGTCTTCTCTACCTAGTCATGCACTTTAGTAGGGGTTCCAGCAGTCTCTTCTGACAGAGTTTTCAGCTACATGCTTCGGAGATATTTCTTGCTCATTCTTGTTCATTTATCTGGGACATCCTTTCCCTAGATTGAAGGCTTAGTTTCCTTCATCTAGTTCTTTTCTTGTACTTGGGTACCTGATCAGGCCTTGTTGCCGGGACCCATCTTTCCTGCTTTCTGCAGTAGTTTTAGCTGTTTTGCTTCTCCCTAAGTTACACTTAAGGGGGGGTGTTAGAGTAGTCTTAGTATAGCTAATAATTAAATCATTTAATTATTAGTCTATTTACTCTTTGCTTAAGTTATACTTAGGTAGCTTATAATTCTTTAGGGTTTTCACCTTTAGGGTTTCGTGATTCCTTTTATAAGGATTCACTTCTTTGCATTTCATTAAGGAGATTATTGTATTCAGTATTGTTGTTAATAGAAGCTTTATTCTTGCAACATGGATTTCATGTCTCTGGCTTTTTGGCCACCATAGCTTTCTGTCTTTTGCTTCTTTCTTGTAACAGTCACGCATGCAGGTGTTCTTGGGAGATTAGCTTTCAGCCTAATCTAACAACATGTTCACCCCTATTGAAAATGCATCTCCGATTTCTCAACACTCCCCCACGACTGTTGTTAATATTAACACATGATCTACACCAGGGAATCCCTCAAAAACCCTTCAAGAAATCAGTGATGAATATGTTGTTGCAGTTATTCCCGCTATTCAATCCACAATTGAGGATGATTACCCTCGGTTAAAACACTCCATGGAACTTGACCTATTATCTGATTGTGAGGAAGGCTTCAAAATAGGGTTCCCTACTTCTAAACAAAGAGGAAGACCCCTGGGTTCCAAAAACAAGAATATTAATAAAAAGAATGGGGAACTCTCTGATATTGCGATGACTTCGAAGCTAGACTCATTTGAACTGCGCTCTTCCCCCTCCAATGTCTCCTCATGAATTGTATCTCTTGGAATATTAGGGGGCTGGAGTCTCCTGATAGAAAATTTGTCATAAAAAGGTTCCTCAATTCCTGTCATAAGATTGATTTCCTTATGTTGCAAGAAATTAAGGCTACTGGTTTTATTCTGGATTCTAATCTGGACTTTCTATGGAAAGATGCTATTAAGATTTACACTTATCACCCGAAGGGTAAAGGTGGTGTCGCTTTGCTTATCAACCCTAAATGGGAGAAGTATATTACTAGTCGTGGTGTCTCACCTTGCAACAGAGTTGTCTGGATCACCCTTAATTACAATAACTATGTTTTTGGCATTTTCTCTCTTTACGCCTCTAATGACTCTAAGGAAAGAGCCAACTTATGGGGATGGATGGCCTCTCTCCCTTGCATCCCCTGGTTGACTACTGGTGATTTCAACATGATTGAAAGCCAGGATGATAAGGACGGGGGTTTGCCTTTTGCCTAGAAAGATATGGAAAAAGTCTACTGGAATAAAATGAAGAATTTCATGCATCTTTTTGACCCTTTATTTGGTAATAAAAACAATAATCTGGGACTCTGGCACACGTGGTGTAATTACCAACAGGGATCGACTATAATTCATTCCAGACTTGATCATTTTTATGCTAGTAAGAATTTTTTCTCTGTCTTACCAGATAAACTTGGCAACTCCGTCCTTGTCATCTCCACCTCTCTTTCTGACCACCATCCCATCTCCGCTTCCTTTACCTTCAACAACTCCCTTGATCGCAACCACATTCCTAACTCCAAATTCATCTTGAATGTTAGCCTGCTTGAAGATGATGATGTTTTAACTGCTATTCACATTATTAGTATGATTAACAAAAACAATTTCCCTAGGAATAACTGCATCGACAATTGGATTATGAATATTAATGCTTGGCGAAATCTTTTGAAGACCATTGACCAGAAAAGCGCTAAGGACTTCATATTCACTGAAAAAACTCTTTCTGCTGACTTATTAAAGGCTGAAATTAACAACCAATCTAACCCTTCTGACTTTGAGTGTACCTCTCATGCTATTAAGGCTAAAGATGCCCTTAGGAAACATTTGGTGACCAAAACTAGAGGAGCTAAGATTAGGTCCAGAGCTCACTGGCTTCAATATGGAGACCATGGTTCTAAATTTTTCTTTAATCTTATTAAACACAAACATTCTAATGAGACCATTGAAAAAATTATCACAGACAACCAAGAAATTACTGATCTTGAGCTTATTAAAGAAGCTTTTGCTAAATTCTACCAGAATTTATTTTCCTCTGAGGATTCGGTGGAGGCTTCTTCCCTCAGAGACCGTTGCAGATCTCTGATTCCTAAAGTGATCTCCTCTGAGGATGCCAACTTTCTTGCTAGAAATATCTCTTTAGATGATGTTAAGAATGCCATTAATTCCCTAAAAAATGATAAGACACCTGGTCCTGATGGCATACCTATTGAATTTTACAAAGCCAACCAAAATTGGATTGTCGAAGACCTTCTTGAGATCTACTCGGAGGCTCTTTCTAAAGGCTCTCTCGGTCCCTCTATTAACAAAGGTATTATTAAACTTATTCCCAAGGATGGGGACAAGGCTCTCATCAAGAATTGGAGGCCCATTACGCTCCTTAATGTCTCTTACAAGATTTTCGCCAAGATCTTGGCCACCAGACTTGCGGGTATCCTTCCCAAATTTATCTGTTCTACCCAAACGAGCTTTATAAAAGGCAGATACATTCTGGAAAATGTTATTACTAGTTGGGAGGCTATGAACTGGGCCAACCACTCCAATCAGAACTCTGGTATGTTCCTCTTAGACTTTGAGAAAGCCTATGACAGGGTCGAATGGAGCTTCATCTCCATGATGCTTGAGGCCTTTGGTTTTCCTCCCTTCTTCTGTAATGTTGTTAGCATGTTGCTTCATGATGCTTGTGCCCAAATTGACATCAATGGTTCCCTCTCTGACTCCTTCCCTTTGGGTAGGTCTATTCGGCAAGGCTACCCTCTGGCCCCTACCCTCTTTGCCATTGCCTCTGATGCTCTTTATTATTTACTTAGAGATAATTCTATATCTCCTGCTGTGAAAGGCATATCTCTTCCTAATGATGATGATCTCATTAACAACCAATTTGCTGATGACACGACCATTTTCTTTGAGGCTAATGCTGAAAACTTTGAAGCTCTGCAAATCAAGCTGAATCTGTTTTGTACTATATCTGGTGCTAAAGTCTCCCACTCCAAATCCATTTGCTTGGGTTGGAAAGAGTAGCCTCCTGACTGGTTAAGAACTATGACTTTCAATGGGGAGGCCCTCAAAAGATTGTGAGATATCTTGGCATTCCCTTTGCCATCAACCCATTGCTTAAAGACATGTGGCTTGGGTTAAAGAGAAGATTACTAAAAAGCTAGACAAGTGGCATAACCGTACTCTTTCCTTGGCTGGCAGACTGCAGGTTTGCCAGAAGATCTTATCCTCTTATAACATCTACTACTCATTTGTATGGATGTTTAGCAATTACCAAATTTTTGAAATTCAAAAAGCTGTTAGGAATTTTTTATGGTTTGATGGCAAAGGAAACAAAAAATTTCATGCTGTTAAATGGAACTGGTGCTTCACAGATAAACTAATTGGGGGGCTGGGGCTGAAAGACCTTAGAATCCAAGGAATTTCCTTGGCCGCCAAATGGATCTTTCACTCCATGGATGGAAATGCGCCATGGAAGATTCTTGTTAGGAATAATATTGAGAGAGGTTTCCCAACTAATGCTAAGTCTTGGAAGAACCTTCCATTTAACGATTTAGTCATTGGCAACTTCCCTATTAATGTTCAAGGGTCTGAAGTCTTCAAATCTATCTGGAAAGCTTGGAACCAAGTTAGAAAATTTATTGTTAGCAAGGACTTTCATGATGACACCCAAATTTATGGTGAAAGATCCATCTGGTGGAACCTTCATCTTTCTGGCAAACCCCTTGCCCTTTCCCAAGGCTGCTATGCTAGACAGTGGGCCAACAAAGGCATTTCACAGCTTATTGATATATTTGAACATGACCGGTTGCTTAGCTGGGAGGAGTTGAGAAACACTTTTAATATTCCTATCTCTCAAAAGAAAACTTATAACATGATTCTCAAGGCTACTCAATATCTCCCTTCCATCTGCAATGTTGACTCTCAGAGATTCTTAAAATGCAAATGGCCGGATGGGACCATCCTATCCAAGATTAAAGCTAAAAATATCTATAAGATTATTGGATATGATGATGCCATCCTTGACCATATTAATAAGGTTTGGTATTCCTCTCTGGATGTCTGTTCTTGGAGAAAGTACTTCAATATTTTATGGAAAGGATGTGTTGAACCCAAAATTAAGTGTTTTAGATGACTTTTTATACTTGACAGACTACCTATTAAGAAAAATAACTATGAAAGTAATTACTGTAAGCTTTGTAACCTCCCTGAAACCAACAAGCATATTTTCTTTGAATGCTCTTTTGCTAGAAATGTTTGGAATCTTTTTGGGATCTCCTATCCTACTTATGTCTCTATTATTGAAATTGTGTCTGGTCATATTATGGGGCTTAAGAAAGACTCTAACATTTTTTGGAACATCTTAACCTCTTACATCTTATGGCAGATCTGGAAATGCAGGAATGAAGAAAAGTTTCAAGACACTCCCAGGGTTCTTACTGAGTTTTCAAGAAAACTCACATATTTTAAATTTTTTTTGCAGGTTCATACCACTATGATGATGGACCAAAAGAAACTGCGGAGATTTCTTCAGAACGGACATGCTACCTTCTTTGTGTTTGAATTAAAGAATGGTTATGAATGGAGAAAGAACCTAGACAATCTCCAAATGTTTGAAAAAACTTTGAAAAAAGTGAGCAAGGAAATCACGAAGAACAGGTACTCGAAGAAAGACATCTTGGCCATGCTGGGTCAGATCCAAGACAAGAAAAAGGTTGCCTGGATGGAGGGTGAGAAGCGCTGGACCACTTGGGTTGATGCCAATGATGGCCGCCTTCAGTAGCTTGTTGCTTTATCCTCTTTTTGCTTTATCATGCTCTAATTAACTTCTGGATCCGTTAAACTCTTTTTGGAAGGCTCTGCCTTCGTTCTGATGTAAACATATTCTTTACCTTTTTTAAATTCCTTATATTTAATACAAAAATATTAAAATATATTTATATTTAATCTTTAGTTTCTTATCGGCTTGTCTCTTGAACCTCCTATAGATGCAAGTGCTAGTTTATAAAGATTGGAGGCTTTTATATATATATATATATACGTCGAGGTTTTTCCAAGGGAACAACCAAGCCCTACCAGCTTATTTAAACCCCGACTCGAGCGACTTTCTCATTAAGAGAGGTTCTATGAATTGTTGTACACACAATTCACCAAGGCAACGAAAATGACGTTGAGTATTCAAGTGTACAAGTCATATTTGCCCAGAACGTTCTTCTTATATAGCCAAACAGTTATTCGCAAATCATCTCATACCAATTTCCATCGTCCACGGAAACCCATCCAACCGTGTAGAGCATTTGCAACCATGGTTAAGGCCATTAGAGTACACCAGCTAGGAGGTCCTGAGGTAATTTTGTTTTTTCCTATCATATTTTTTTCTCTGCAATTTCAAGCATAAAGAACTTAGAGCTCCCCTAACGATTTCCTAATTGCGATCTTTCTTCACTTCATTCTTATTGTGTGTGTTATGCATCTTTTATAGCAAATTTTGGGGACTAAGAATGAGATTGTTGTTCATGGGTTTCTGTGCTGGTGTTTTGAGATTCTAAGGGATCCGTTTCGGCTTTAAGTATAAGAGGGTTTCGAGATCAAACGCATTTTCGTGCAGGGAAAAATGCAAAAGAATGTTCGAATTTTAACAGATTACGGTTCTTTCGAGTGTATAATTGTTTAGCTGAATGTATACAGTAAACCTTAAAGTTCGGGTGAAATTTTTGAGATTACGAAATCATAATGCAACCCTGTTTAGATTTTTCTTTTCTTTTATATTTTTTGAAATTTTGCTGATTACCCAATTTAAATTGATGGCGAGAGATAATTAGTCCCTAACAACCCTTGGAGTTGCTCCATACATTTTAGACTACTGATTTGGGTGGATTGGCAAAGGTCTCGTATACTCTGGAGGGTGGTCACTGTTGGTTATTCCAACTGATGTACTAGGAATTTACCATTTTCTATCCACAAGTGACTAGACTCAATGGCCAACGAACAAGAGTCAACCAAATGTTGAATTCTTCTGCACTTTTGGTTCTGCAAGACCAAGCTGGGTGGGCCTACACAATGTTAAAGGATTTAATTCAAATTTAACCAGACATCGAACAATCAGTAGATTATTCCCAATGAAAATATACCGAGGAAATGAGATAATTTCTTAATTCTGTTAATCTCTTGATATTAATGATTCATTATCACAACTGGGAGCAGAAAACTAATCTATAACTACTCCTAAAACAGAAATGTAAAAATATATTTTTGATTTTGATTTGCTCCTCAACTAGATCTAAGCAAACATCTCAAACCAGTGTCAAATTCAAGGGCTACAGAGTCAAATGAAAGACTAAACGTATTAACACCAAATCAGAGAATTCCAATTATTTAATGCCTAGCACCAATAATCCATGTATATCACCATTATATTCTACTTATATATCCTAATTGTATATTCATTTTTACTGTTTATCACTCAAAGTACTCTAATTCTTTCTTTGAAAGAAAACAAAAAACAATTAACACAAGCTCATAAACAAACAATGAATTGACAGATTCAATAATGCTTCATGTATTGAATTCATGTAAAATAGGAGCATACAATTTGGAGACAATAAAGCATAGTTACACCACCATCAGGGATGGGGGGATGGTGGAGTGGGGGGGCGGTTTTCCTGGACGTTGGGACAAAGGGCCTCAATTTGGGGATGGCGGGGGTACGGAGTGTGTGTGTGCTATACATATGGTACTTAAACTGCTAGTTATGGAAAGGTGTATAAGACTATTAAGAAGTAAAATAGCAAAATTGCAAATGTCAAATACTAAATAGTAAATACTTGAACATTGAATTGAAAATAGTTCAGTGGAGTAGTTGTCCCAGGTAGTCTTAGTTCAGTGGTGATTTTCAAGTCTCTGAGTCTTAGAGATGAGTTTGAGCAACTTTGGCTTGCTAGGTAGTCAAGTTAGTTAGGGATATGAGTGAAAGTTGGGCCAAGCTAGTCAAGGATGTGGACTTGGAGTCAAGAGATTTGTGATGAACTAAATTAGAATCCTTGGAAAATCCTTGTTCCAATATTAAAGTTATCTTGGAAAGTCAAAAAAAGCTGTGGAAGATAACACCGATGGAGGCGTGCTGATTCCTGAAATTTGGCCGAGTTTGGAATTTTTTAGAATCTCCCAAAATCCAAAATCTCTATTATAACTCATATGAATTTGAAACCATTCTCAAACATCCTGACAATATTTATATAAAATATAACTTAAGTATAAGAAAGGAAAATAATGTCACTTATACTTCAATGTTATATTTTATCATAGTTACACCATCGTCGGGGACGGGGGGACGACGAAACAAGGGGAACGGGTTTTCGGGACATTGGGACAAAGGGCCTCAATTTAGGGATGGCGGCAAGGGGCGGTGGGGCGGGGGGGGTTGGGTGTGTATGTACTATGCACTATATACTATACATATGGTACTTAAAATGCTAGTTATGAAAAAATGTATTAGACCATTAAGAAGTAAAATAGCTAAATTGGAAATGCCAAATACTAAATAGTAAATACTTAAACATTGAATAGTAAATAGTAAATAGCTCAATGGGGTAGTTGTCCTAGGTAGTCTTAGTTCAGTAGTAATTTTCAAGTCTTTGAGTCTTAGAGATGAGTTTGAGCAACTTTGGCTCGCTAGGTAGTCAAGTCAGCATATGAGTGAGAACTGGGCCAAGCTAGTCAAGGATGTGGAGTTGGAGCTAAGAAATTTGTGATGGAATGTACTAGATTCCTTAGAAAATCCTTGTTCCAATATCAAATTTATCTTGGAAAGTCAAGAAAAGCTGTGGAAGATAACATTGATGAAGGCATGTTGATTCCTGGAATTTGGCTGTTTGGAATTTTTTAGAATCTCCCAAAATCTAAAATCTCCATTATAACTCCTATGAATCTGAAACCACTCTTAAACATCCTGACAGTATTTATATAAAATATAACTTAAAGTATAACTGTCACTTATACTTAAATATTATATTTTATATAAAATTTTCTGCCCTCCAAGCAGCGAGTTTATACTTAGAAATTTTTTGACTTGGCAGTGATCGGTAGCTGACAGGCGACGCAGCTGGGGACTTGGGGACGACGTCCCCACGTCCTGGGGACGTCCCTGTTTTAGGAATGCTAGGGTTTAGGGGGGACGCGTCCCCGTGTAACACTGCGATAAAGTGATAATGTTTGTAACCCTGTATTCTGAATTGATATTGTATAAAGAAAAAATCTACAACATAAACATTATATCCTAGCACTTAGACTTAAAGTTAGAACTATTCTATTTTGTTCTCTTAGATAAAATTTTCAGAAGAAGAAATGAGAAGCGGTCTTGGAATTCCCTTTATAGAAACAGGGAATGCAAATAAGCCATGGACCAAATCTCAAGAAAGCATGATTACAAAAAGAGAATATTCTTCTTAACATAATTGGCACCCAGCAGAGGGAATATCCTTAATGAAAGATGAATAGATGATGAGCTGGAAGTCTTCTACTGCCTTTTCATCAACATGTATGCCCTGGTGGCAATAATCTCAAAACTTCAAATAGAAGGGTGGGCCCACTGCATAAAAACAAGAAAGACTAATCCAACACCTGACAATATTCCCCCTTCCATTCATCAACCTGTTCCACAGTTGGCTTCTCAAAGCTCTGCAACTGATGCACACAGGAAGGAGTCTCCCTGCACTTGGTGTCTAGGATGGCTCTAGTGTCCTCAATGAATTTGTTGTATCCTATATCAGCTGCAATTATCTTGTCCAGGATACTGTGATAAATTTGCATTTGCAAATGAGTGTCATTATCCACCTTTTGTGTTATCACAGACACTATTTTGCTGAACTCTTCCTTCCATACTTCCAAAGTCTTCATCCCTTCCTGCTCATCAAGTATGGCTGGCACTGACCAGTGATTAAATGTATGGAAGAATTTCATTTTGCCTTTGACGGATTGTTCCTTCCCCTCTATAAAAGGGACTTCATCAACAATCATCCTTATCATCTTCCCAGTCGGTTTTATTTGAGAGGGAGCATCTGTCAAATGTTGAGCTATCATAACTAGTGTATTAAAAGCATGAGCCTTTGAGTGCCAAATTTCATATACAGGTCTGAGGACTGGTAACACATCTTTCCACAATTGTGCAGCTTGCACTAGAGGTTGATAACCAATATACAATTCTTCAATTTTAACAATAATCTTGTTAAGCAAATATCTCAAAGTGCTTTGGATTACCTCAATAGCTTTATCCTTACCTACATCTCTCACCTTGTATAAAATATTCTTGTATTCTTTAATCGTTGCTTTTAATTTTGTTACTTCTTCTGATGAAGAAGTCTCAGCAGCAGTTGGAAGAGGTTGATAAACAACCATGGTTCCTGCAGGGGCAGGAGGGGGGTGCTTGACACTATAAATGCTCTTCATTCTTTCAAGTTCCATGTACTTTTGATTATAAGCTTCATTCAGAGTGACCAAGTCAACAACAACCATGTCAAATTTCTTTTGCAAAGTTTTTGCAGCAGCCTGTGCAAACAGGGCATAATGTATCGTTATAGTTGAAGCTTCCACACATTGGTGTCCTTTAGTGTTCTTATGATGGCATTGCCCTGTGTTTCTTCAACTCCTTGCAACAATTTTGGTTTATCAGTTCTTGGGACAACTGCCCATTGTGCTAATACTTTCAACCTAGGATGATATCCAGCTCCTCTAACACCCAAATCATTATCAAATTCTGAAACAAACTGGCCATCATCGTGCTTTCTAATTTGATTTAATAAGAATATCACCTCCAAATCTCAATTGGGCACCAGCAACATATCACTTTCTAGGACCATTTTCCTAGCCTCTTCTGGAGGTATATTGACATCATATAAGTTTATTTCATTGAAAGAAGATGAGACCAAACTCTCCTTTTCTGCTTCCTTCATCTTCCTCTTCGGCCAAAACCCTTTGAACTCCGGGTTCTTGATGAATTCATCATCTTCAAGGAATTGCCTGGCAACGATAACCCTTTCATCACCAACATCATCTAATGGTTTAGGTTGATGCATATTCTGTTTATCCCGAGGCACTTCAGCTGTGAGATCCACTCTAGGAGGAGATTGCAATGGTTGATCGACCTCATCCTCATATCCTAAATGACACATGACACCAATAGCTTCATTAGTGCCCATGGTCTGCTCTGTCACTGCATACTGAACCAAAGGAGTTGGCTTGTCAATCCTTTGTTTCTTTTGAGCAACCTCCAAAGGTGGACTTGGGGGAGCTGCTTCAGATGCTTGATCATCAAGCTCTTGTACCCTTATCCTCATTTTTTCTTTAATTCTCCAACCTTTGGATGCACATATTCTGCAGCTTGTTCTGTAGCAGGAGCCTTCCCATATATCTTCTCAAAATTCTCCAACAGAATCTCCATCCTTTTTATCTCATATGGTACACTGGAAAAGAAACCTTTGAAGCTATCAGACTTCTTCTCATCTTCAATCCTCTGTAGGATTGCCTATTTCTTTTTCCTGTGAACTACTTGAGATAAATTAGAACAATTTCTTATCACATCTTCACAAAAAATCTAATGGAAATAATGGCCTCTTTTAAGCCTCTCATTTTTCAGTTTTTCCATATACTCTTCTGGATCAAAATGCCTCAATTTGGCACATCCAAGAGATAGAAATTTTGAAGTTCTCCTGCACCTGATATAATGTTTCTCTTCCAATGGTGAAATCAACATATCTTGTGGCCTGAGGAAAATGAGTACCCTTCCTGCCTTTGACCATCTAAACTTCCCATCCACAACATCTGCCACATGAACTTAGGAAATGCAAGTCTTGGGGAAACAATGGGTAGTAGGAAATGAGGATCCAAAGGGCATCCATATACTCATATGAGAGTGTAATCTGCGAAGAAGAACCAGTCAGCAAAGTTGTGCATGTGGTCATCATCTGGCCTTGTGTCACATAGCCTTAGCAGATGCTTGATTACAGGTGGTTACCTAGTAAGATAAAGAACACACCATACCATGATTCTTGTAACAAACTGCTCATGAAACACAATGTAATCTGAGTTAAGACACTTCCCGTCCCAAACAAAGGTCCAACACTGCACTGGTAACTTGTTTCCTTGATTATCAAATTTGTCCAACTTCAGCTTATCCCTCTAGGCAGATTCATTTTGAAACAGGATAAGGTGACACGAGAGTGAATAGTAGAAGTCAATGAAGGTAACCTTCTCTGCAATTTTCAACAATGCTTCATAAATCTCTGTAAAAATATATGATGCAAAATCATTGTAAGAACCCTGTGGGTTCTACCCCTGTTCAACTGGCTCTGCTAGATGATGTTTTTTGCAAATTGGAGTTTTTTTTTGCGTTTTTGAGCTTTATGCTTTTTTCAATATACGAAAACAATGCAAGGCATGAAATCAAATAAATTAACTATTGCTAACTTTGCATAAACATTTCCTCTTATTCAGTATCAGGAAAATGAATTTACATGCAATGAACAGCTAATACAAATGAGGAACAAATTTATTGTAATTATGAAACCTGGAAGGTGAAGGCAGCTGGAATTACGGTCTCAAAATTTATCGCTGCATATGCTTGGTGACCAAAGACCCCAAGACGTCCAAATCTGATGCTCAAATGGAGCTCAAACTCCAATGTAAGCCAACCTAGAGGCTTGGCGTCAACCCCTCAGACTCACATGCCTCTGTATCAATGTGCTGCTGTCATAATTTAATCCAAACACTGGCCTTGGGAACTGCAATTTGGTTTCTAGCTGCCTCTTATTTCTCTGCAAGTAATCTGAAAGAAAAACTAAGATAGCTACCTTCAAATTCACCACCAATTATCACGATCATGACCTCTGATTGAAGCTATAGCCAATCTGCACAATATCATTGGATTTCTCACCAACTCAAAGTGCTAAAACTGTGAAGAATTTCCAATCCTCCAAGCAATACTGAATCCCTTGGCAGAATCCAGAGACTTCTCAAAGAAAACAAGCAGTTCATCAATCCATAATGAGGTTCGATTTCTCTCACAAAGCTTATATATTTCCAACAAGGGCTTTGAACCAAAAAGCTTCTCCTTCAAGACACTTTAATGATTTTATCATTTGCTTTTGATGTCATATTTTGACTTAGCAAATTCCTAATTCTTGATGCCGTAAATAAGATAAGCATTTAATAACATTTAATGAAGACTTGGCCCTACTAAAGTTATAAACTTTATAATACCCCTTTTAAATACTTGATGCCAAATCTACTTGCTATTGAATTGTCTTTAAAACATTAATATATGCGCTTCTTCAAATCCCACTTTCACTTAGGATAATAATAAATAGGCCCCCACATTATCACGTTCATTTAATGCACTTATAAAGTCAATTGGCCACATTTAATTAAAAACTTTGTATTATTAGTTTTAATAATTAATTATTAATAAATAATTCTTTATTAATAATTAATACCTTGAACTTGAGCCTATAAACTTATTCCACTTAATCAACTGATGAACTCTGCTAATACCAAGTCCTGATGCACTTCCAAAAATAGCAACATGAGCATAATTGACTTACTATAAATAGTAAGTCCTTGAATGAAAGCTCCGTCAATGATACTGTTAACATAAAAGTCTGCACACTTGCTTAGATGGTGGTTAGCGACCTAGGCGACCTCGTGAAACATGGAAACAACCTCCAAGTGTGGGACTTGACAAGTGAGGTTGAGTCTTCGGAGAAGGCCGACTTCCTTTACAATTCGGATGCACCTAAAACTACTTCTTTTGAGGAAAAGGGAGAAGGATATGCTGAAAGGGAAATAGAGAAAGGAAAAAGGTGATGCACTAGATTGAATGTGCGGTTACTCTCCCTGCATATGACTGCACTTGACATCAACGACAGACCCAAAACATCCACTGATCTCAACTCTAACTTATTTCCTAAAGACTCATATGCAGATCAAAACTAATGAGATGCTACAAGGAAAATACATTCATTGATAGCATTCACAAGCAAGGCAAATACAACATACATACAAACTTAAGAAATAGGAAAGAAACATTCAGTACAAGGCAAATAACATGCAGTTAATACCTAAATGGCGAGAAGAGGTAAAAACAAGAAATTTCATTAATGGAAGGCATAAGGAAATTACATTTACAGAGCATAAGCTACTTTAAGTGAACCAGAGAAGAACCCTTTACAAAATTTACAAGATTGCCTTTTATGGAGTTGACATAACTCAGAGTGAAACGATGAAGTTCAAACCCTAACCAGGGTTAAGTTGCAGAAAGAGCAAATCATATCAAAATTTGATCTTAGAAGCAGATCGAATACTCCAGAAGTAACAAAAAGAAGGAACAAATCAGAAGAAATCTGATCTCAGAAAGTGACAAGAAGTGACCACAATGAATGCCCAATAGCAAGAAAAGATCTCAACAGTAAATATGAACCCCTAAAGTCGTCGAAGTACCCAGTTGGCGTGCAAAAATGGCCTCAAATCCGATATTTGATGGCGTGTCATTGGAAACCGATCAATCATAATGTAACATGAGGAAGAAATCAGATCGGATCGAGACCAGGCTGTGGAAGTAATGGCGCCGCCTGAAGGAAACGATAAGGGTAGACAAGAGTTGAATACAACTGCAAATTTATTGCAACCGACCTCTGCATTTTGGCGTTGAAATGGATCCAATCCCTGTCGGCATAACACTCACCGACGAACTTACCTGTGCGTTTGGTGCCATGACCACCGTTGATTTTTGGGGAAGGTTCCCCCGATGAGCAACCTCCAAGGCCGACTTATGTTGATGACCCTGATGATTATCTGTGAACTGGCCAAAAGACCCATCAGGAAGACCTATCGCGATGGAAACCATCGGGGTAGCTAACACCATTGGAAGGCACAAAATCCTCGCTCCCAATAAGCCAAGTTATGCTGATATCTGCGTTTGAAGCCCGAAGGACAATCTGTTTGAATTTTCTGTGAGACCAAAGACAAGTCTCGCCGAAATTGAGCCCTTTGATCCTACTGAAGCACTCCATGTTGATATTGGCGAAACATGAGAGATGTTACACCGATATACCTGATCTGAAGATTTTATACTGATTAGCTCTACACTTGGTTCAATTGGAATCCCCTGTTGGCGGTATGGTCTGAGAATTTGATGGGGGACCAAAATGGTCAACATATACCAACCTCAACTCTGCCACCAACCTGTTCAGGAGCCCTGCAATAGATAGAAATCCCGACTCTCCTGAAATAAACACTTACTATAAATAGTAAGTGTGTCAAACTGATCCAAACGAAGGACAAGCCTGAACATCCCTGACCTTTGGAGTGGGAATTGGCCTCTGGTTCTACCAACTAAGACCCTTTATCCCTCTTACTTAGCCTGCAAGGGTCATTGATAGGCTAATCCTCACTACAACCCAAGGTGAGCTAAAATGGGGACATTTCAATCATACTCCACATTGACATTAGGATTTTGAATATGTGTGGCCATGAACACTAGGTTTATTGGCATCTCGAGAGGATAGGCATCTTTTTCCAGCACCAAACACAAAGCATAGTAGGTCCTAGCAAAATAGCTCTTAAACTTGGTTACTTAAAGGGCGCTTGCTCAAGAGGTGATATCTTAACTCTTCTGTCATCTAGGACTTTCTTCACATATCTGGGAATTTCATTGCACCTTAATGTTTTCCATCATGCCTTATAATCAACCTCAAGCTTATCGAGGTCAACACTTGTTAGGGCTTGTTTGTTCAAAGCAAAACAATTAATAATTATATATTGACTTATATCAACTAGGACTGAACCATCTTCCCTCCTGACAATTTTTATTAGTGGGTCAAATTTTTGGGCTAGAACCTATTGTGACCTTTTCACACATTGCCCCATTGTAAATGGAGACCCCCTCTTTTGCTAAATAAGTCAAGTCTTTTTGTAGTTAGTGTTGTCTCTTGACCCTTGAAATACATTGATGATTAATGCTAAGTTCTAAATTTAAGTGTCTCTTGCCTTTGAGAAAAGAAAGTTTTGTGTGGGATAGTAGAATTTGTCTAAGTCTAGAAGTGAAATGTTCCCTTGCCTTTGGTTCTGAGCATGGAAATCCTGTGAAAAATAGTGAAGTTGGCCAAGTATAACAATGAATTGATCTTTCAAAAAGAATGCCAATGAATTTTTGAATGTTTTGATGTACTTGCTATTTTTGAAAATTTCTATTTTTAGTAAGTTTCACTCTGTCCCAGAATGACCTTATTTTGAGTTTGGGAGTACTTACGATTTCTAGCAGTTTCTATTTTTAGTAAGTTTCATTGTGTCCCAGTTTGCCCTAATTTTGCATTTAAACAAACTTACTATTTATAGTAAGTCTATTTTTGGCAGGTTAGATGAGCATTGGTTGAGGAATAGGAAAAAGGGTATCTAGTTCTATATTTGGAAAGTTGAAAAAGTGTGGCAAATGGTCGAAAATGGCTTAATTTGGAAACATCTTTGAAAAAGCATCCAAAAGTGGAGAGGCATGAAAAATGGTTGTCTGAAGAACATCTTTGAAAAGGCACCCAAAAGAGGAAATGGCATGAAAAATACTAAGTATGAAGAAAATCCTTCTCCATCCCCAAACATGCAAAATAGAAAAGCATGAAAAATGTTGAAATTTGTCTAAGTTTGTAGAAAATCCTTCTCCATGCCTCATTTGCGTGCAAGAGGGGGAATTCCTAGATGCCAAGGATTTTGTCCAAAATCCAAAATCCTCCTTCACCCCCAAAATGAGCCAAGGAAAGGAAATTCTCCACATGCAAGGAATTCTTCTTCAAAGGAAAAATCCTCCACCACCCCAAAAGTGTGCCCAAGCATTCAAATGACATGAAAAGTAAAAAAAATGGCCAAGTATGAGAAGGAAATTAATTTTTCAAAGGCGTGTTTTGATGAACTTACTATTTTTGGAAATTTCTATTTTTAGTAAGTTTCACTATGTCAAGGATTGGCCTAATTTTGAGTTTGTAACAACTTACTATTTTTAGCAATGTCTACTTTTAGTAAGTTTCACTGTGTCTTGGATTGGCCTAATTTTGTGTTTGGACAAACTTACTATTTTTAGTAAGTCTATTTTTGGTAGGTCTATTTTGGCAACAAATGAGCACTAATTAACATAGAAACAAAAATTATATCGTTCTAAATCCAGAGGAATGAGCAGCTAAGGCAGACGATTCAAATTTTTTTAACTGTGAAGAAAATTCTCCCCAATCCTCAAATGTGCCCTAGAGAGGGAATTCCCAGAGTGCAAGGAATTTCTTCAAAATGGAAAAATCCTTCTCCACGCCCCATTTGCGCCCAAGAGGGAGAATTCTTAGAGTGCAAGGAATTTCTTCAAAATGGAAAAATCCTTCTCCATGCCTCATTTGCGCCCAAGAGGGGGAATTCCTAGAGTGCAAGGAAATTTTCCAAAAGCACAAATTCCTCCGTGTCTCAAATGCGCTCAAGAGAACAAGGAAAGATAAAAAAATGACTAAGTATATGAAAATTCCTTGACTCCTCAAATGCGCCCAAAGCGAAAGAGCATGAAAACTTTGAAAAAATGGGTAAGTGTTGGAAAATTTCTCCTCCATGTCTAATATGCGTTGAAGTTGGAGAGAACAAGGAAAGGTCAAAAAATGGCTAAGTATAAGAAAATTCCTTGACTCCTCAAATGTGCCCAAAGTGAAAGAGCATGAAAATGTTGAAAAAATGGCTAAGTGTTGGAAAACTCCTCCATGTCTAATATGTGCAACCGAGCGCAAAATCGTAGTGATGAGGGATTGGGGACTTGAAGGATAATCCTTCTACTAGTATCATATGCGCCCAAGGTGGAGAAATGACACGAGGCTTGGGATTTAATGTCTAAGGTGATATTTTGATGAAATATGACATCTTGACAAGTTAGAGGATGAAAGACATTAGTGCAAGAAAGATCTAGGGTGAAAGATGTCCAAGTTCCAAGAAATCTAGTTCAAGGCATTCAAATTCTAGACATTCTAATCTAGAATTTCAAATTCCAAAAAATCTAGTTCAAGGCATTCAAGGTTCAAGACCCCAAAGATCGAAAGGTCAAGAGCAAATGAAAAAGGAAGAATGTAACATCTTGAATTTCCTCTGGAAATCCAAGATCATAATCATGCAGTTTTGTGTAAAGAAATTCCAGAAATTCCAGAATCTTTGATGGGGGAGTCCAATCCATTTCAAGAAGGTGAGTTCTCAAGTAAGTGCACGAAAGAAAGAAAATGATCAAGGAGAGATAGTTCCAGAAGAGTTAATCAAAGTTAGAACCTTGGTTACAAAATGATGTTAAAAAAATATTGCCCATGATGAGTTACCAAATTTACATGGCACCCAACATGCTGACATGGCGCCTGTTGGAACCTTAAAATTTCAAAAAAATTTAGTGTTTCCCGAGAATAAAATGACACTAAAAATTTCCTAATAACCACTTTCCACAGGTGATCACCAAGCTTTTGTATTTGATCAAATGGAGAAAGAGCCTTATGAAGGTTGAAGCTACTGAAGTTTTCTTAAAATATTCACCATCCATATGTGAGTACTGGTTTAACTTTCCATTAGTGTTCAGGCCCATGCCCATGCCCATATATAATTTCATCAATACCTTTGAAGCACCCCATAAATATTACTATCCTAAATTTACTAGTCATATGGTTTATTCATAGGAGTAAATTCTCATCGGGAAAACATCTTGCACTTTCCTCTGATCGCATTTGTGTTCATTTGACAGGTTTTAGCATGTATTGGAGAAAGGTGTATCATTCTACAATAAAAAAACTATAGAAGTGAGCAATTTGAATGAAAGTGGTTATCGAAGAAAGCTGCCTTGATAAAAATCCTTATCGGGAGGAAAACAAATCAGGCTACTTCGATTGAATAAGTAAAACAATGCAACAGGAGGTTATCGAGGTAACATTGCCCATCGGAAATGGAAAACTCAAGGTGGTCTGAATAAATAAGTTATTCTGATAGTCCTTTATGATACATCGTCGACATAGGTTTCGCGGATGATTCACATCGGGGAAACAACCACTATTGGAAGAATGAATAAAAATGGGGCCGATTTCACAAGTTACCCCGATGATGGTCTTCTTTAGCCTTATCGAAGGAACATTCTATCTGTCTCACCGATGAAAAAGTTAAAACAAGGGAATACACTTTTATTCGAAAAGCAGCGATTGTCGACAAGACATCTGGGAAGTTACACTGACAAGGATGATTAGAGAAAGTAGTAGCAGATCATATATCAGCGAAGGTTCTACTGATCATATATGCCACCGGGGAGACAATAATTATCAGAACGAGAGAAAAGAATCACTCCGATCACACAAAGTACTCCGATGATACTTAAATTTTGTCGAAGAAATATTCCATTTGCTTTGCCGATGATGGAATGTAAATGGGCGAAGGATATCTTTATCATCAATCATCGCCATAAGTCCTAGCGATGCGATATATCACAATGAACAATAAAGAAAAACACATCGGCAGGAGTTTCACCAATGATTCTCATCGGGGAAACTATAACCATTGGAGTTGAGGAAAATTGCTATGCCAATCATGGAAGTACCCCGATGATAAATTTACACTTCTATTGGAGAAACAAGTGTCCTCCGAAATACAAACTAAAAGGAGCTCACACATCGGAGAAACTTTCATCAAGATAGTTTTTAATGACTTATCTGATAGTATATGCTACGCCGATACAATCATTGAACACTATGGTTGGGAGAAGGCTCCTTGTGTCTTGGTGATGAAACATATCGGGGGAACGCAATGAATCAGAATGTAGTTTCAAAATCTTCCCAAAAGACCAAGTTACTTTGATGATGAACACCTAGTAATTTCTAAAGAATGATTGACAGAGGTTACTTCGAAATGTATTTATAGGGAACAAATGGAGTTTTGACTGAAATATTTATCGGTGGAACATTATGTCTGCTTCTCCGATAAATAACAAAGAATGAGAAAAAAATGAGTGTTTAAGGAAGCATATGATATCGGTGAGAGCTACCTTGATAGAGTAAAAGGAGTTCAAAAGACACTACGGATCAAAGAGACTTTTCAAAAGGTTCATCGATTTGATAAACTAACTTATAAAAGTGGCGCCAGTGATGGAGATTATATCGGCACAATACAAAGAGGGTTTCAACGATGATAACGAGTGTCATTTCGACATTTCAAATTTTGAAAACTGATGCATTGATGACTGATTGTGCAAAATTAGTCACTCGCACGAACAATTGTTCTACAATTTGTTGATCAGAGCAGGTTTTATCAGAAGATTTTTGAGATCGAGCATTGCGGAGGGAAGGAGCCGAAGAAATTCACAAACAGAGGAGAAGCACCATACTTCGATCAATCCCAAGTAGGTTTTTCTCTTCTAATATTTGTAAACAATCCTCTGTGATATAATTCAATTGTCTAAATGGAAAACCTTAGTAGTTCAAAGAGAAAGAGACAAAAAAGAAAGGAGAAAAAAGTAATAAAAAACAAAAAACAAAAACATAACCAGTACTAGAAAGAAAATTACATCAAGACATGTTAGATCAAATGCAAGAGTTAGGACCAAAATCTAGAAAGGCTTCCCAAAGTAAACCTGATGTAGAGAAAATTGAAGACAGATACAAGGATGTGGGTGATGTAGGGAATGGTACAAGAGGATATGAATTGTTTATATTTCATTACGCTAGAAGAAATTACCATGAACCAACTTGCAATCCATAGAGGACAAACTTGGGGAGACTTGTGGTACCAAATGTCTTTGTAAATGTGGATCTCAAGTTACTGACAAGTCATTACGACCCTAAGCAAAAAATAATTTGCAACCTGCAGGGGAAACCATTTGTAAATGTATTAAAGAATGCAGTAATTGAAGTTTTTAACCTAGACGATTTGCTTAATTATCCCATTGCACTTAAGGACCTGGAGAATGAGTATGCAAGGTTAGACACTACCTACAAGGAATGGAGGTTGCCATTACTTAGGCCCAAACATGATTGAAAATTGGTACAATTGAATGATGAGGATGGCCCTCCTTTCAGTGTTGATCTGTTTGAACCATATATGAAGTATACTTACTATTCAGTAGGACAGGTGGCAGGTGTTGAGGTTCTAGACTTTATGTTTATTGCTCCAATGGTAATTGCTGCAGATGTGTAGTGTCTTAACCCTAGGCCTTTCAATTATGCAAAATGTCTCAAGGATGATTGATATAGGGTTGACATCTTTTAAGAATGACCTTGAGCACGTTTACTTCAAGCAATATTCTATTTTAATGCATATGATACTTTTCTATGGTCAGGAGATGAGGATGTGGCCATAAGGATTAAAAATCAGACAAATTGACAAAAATGAAGTCATTACCAGTCCAATTATGGACTTCAATTTGGGACTCTAGGTTTACAGACTCACTATGTTTGTTTTGAGGAATTATTTGTGAAAACTATTTACATGATGTATGACCATTCTTGTGATTATTCAATTTCTACTGAAATTAAGAAATTCTTGAGGCCAAAGGATTTTGATGAAAGAAAGATAATAGACCATAATTGGGGGGACTGGTATGTTCACAAGGACTTCACCATGATCCGTGCCTTTGGTTTTGAAGGGGCACCTTACAAATTGTCTAAGATAGTTTCTGACCGAATAACCTATTTGGAAATTGTTAGACAACTCGAATATTCAAGTTTCATGAATCTAGCTGCATATAACAAACAATCCTTTATGTTGGGCACATTGAATTTTTGGTGATTTTATTATTGTTTCTACTAAACCATATGATCTCATCCGGGAAAAAATGTTGGCACCGTACAACTTGAAGGAAGCCAATCCAAGGAAGAGAAGCAAAGCTTAGGTGGATACACTCATATCCCTTTTCCTGCAAAGGATATCTTTAGAAATTTAGAAGATGAGGAAGCTGAACTAGTTGTGGAGAACTATGATAGAGAAATGAAACAAAAGATGAAGGATATGCATGACATATTCTCTATATCATCTATTGAGGAATCTTCTGATGAAGATGAAAGGCTATCACAATTTGAGCAGGCTTCAAGGATGATAGTTGATGATTATGAAGACTGCCCTGATCGAAGAGTAGAAGTAGCTAAGGATTTAAATGTTGACAGTGATGCTAGGCTTTCAGCGTATGATTTCTTTTTATCTGATAGCCAATTTGTTAAATCAAGTGAGTTTAAAACTTTTCTATATAATTTTAAAGGCAAGAAGTTGAGAGATTCAATCCCAAAGAATGAACAACAATTACTTAATAAGATGAAGATTGATATTGACCAAGAGATTAGTGTCATGACACCGGAGAGAGGAAGACTATTACTGCAAGAAGTAGGGATTATGGTATTCCCATGATGGGACTTGAGTGCAACTCTAATATTTGACAACTTTGTACATAGTGATGATAAAAGCTATAAGCTAAATGTGGAGGGAGTGAAGGAGATCTACATTGGGTCAAGATACAAAAAGAATTTATGTTTATATGGGCATTATATCCCCCCACAAGAGATTTAAGATCATTGATATAGAAAAACATTGGCTCACATGATGACTTTCAAGGTGGGTGAAATTGATTCAATAGTCGCAGTTGACATTGGTATAAACATTGCTAAGCTTAATAAAGCTCAAATGAAATTGTTGATAAAAGAAAGGAACAATCTTAAATTAAAAAATGAAAGATTATTGTTAGAGAATGCTTTTCTAAGGGATAGGAACATGAGGATTACCTTTGGGGAAGATGTAGAGTTGAAGTATGAGTATGAAGAGTTGTAGGATGAGCACCAGCGGTTATTGATACAAATGCAAGATTTCAAATTTAAGACAGTATCTATTTTACTTCACAAGAGGTTTGCAAATCTGACAGTATGACTTGACAATTTATGAGTTTCTCATCATAAGAATTTTGTGGCTATCTTGGAGCATCAAAGGTTGAAGAATAGATTAGACACGAAGCTGCATGATGCACGTCTTAACAAAGCTTCTGATACTAAATCTATTTCTCTTGCTGAAAAGCTAATTGCCAAGCACAAGTACTCTGAAACTCTGGAATCAAAATACGAAGGATTTGAGAGCACTGTAAAGATGAGACTACTTGCACTTTGTGCTAAAGATGAGACTTTAAAGGATCAAGATAACTGGATGGAAAGATGCAATAGTATATTGCAGAGTGCATTGGATACTATAAGGAGTGATGGGTTAGCGCTTGATGGAAGCCACCAACATATGGACAAGATGATTCGGATTGAGTTCGAGGCAAGGAACACCATCCACGATGCAGATACCCATGAAGATAAGAAGTACAAAGAGCATTTGTCCCAGGTTTACTCATGGCTAGATGAAGACTAATTCCATTTAGTTTATAGTTTGTTTATACTAAGATAGTTACATTCTCAAAAGATTTGAAAGAAGAGGCATGACCTCTATAGACTTTCCTATATTATAAACTTCAGTTATAATGTTATTTCATCATCATTGTAACCATGATAAGCAACAAGATACTTTTTATCAGTTTATAAGTAATACAATCAATACTTTTTCTTTTCAATTGTGCTGTGGAAAGTTTTTCTCTAGATCAGTTCTCTGTGATTTTCATTTTAAGTAAATAAATGCTATTTTAAATTCTGTTATGAAGAAATTATTTATTGTCATGGCATCTTGAATATCAAGATTCGTGTGAGAAGTTGTCCATATGTTTCTGGTCTAATTGGTCTTTTCCAGTAGAAGTTAAATTCAATTGGACTGATTGTGGTGACAAATATATAATTATATAATATTGAGGATTAAATAGTCGACTGATTCATCCAAGTGGTGAATTTAAAAATTTGTCTCATAGAGTTATGCATAAAGGTCTAGAAGGAAGGTGACTATTGTCCAAGTGAGGAGAAGACACTGGTTCATCATACAAAACCTTATTCAACATATAACCAAATTACAATAAGAGGATTAGAAGCATAGATAGAAGCAAAAACAAATCAGATATCAAGATAGTTGTAGAATTAAAGCAGAAGTAGTAGTAGAGGAAAGATAAAATAAAACAAGATAATCAGGAAGTTAGTAAACAAATCAATCTATTTCAAGAATACATGTCATTCTGAGATAAAAACTAGAAGTAGAATACAGATAGGAGATATAATCTGCTATAAAAAGCATCACCTTGAAGATTCGGTTAGTGAATAGGTGTACCCGCCTAGGTCTTGTAGAGCCTAAAGTGTAGGGGAAGTTTAACCATAATTTGGTTACTCCCATTTGTTGGCCAAGTCAATTGGAAGGTTTGAACATAAATCTTTACAAACTCTTAGAACTTTCCAATATGTTGATTTGGGAACCAACAACGCCCAGTCATCTTCGACGGCCAATCAAAGGTATTCAAATTGACATGTCGAGATTCTCAACATTTAAAGAAAAGTATTTGTCGGTTCCCAAATCAACAAATTAAAAAGTTCTAAGAGTATGCCAAGCTCCATGTTCAAATCTTCCAATGGGCTTGGCCAACGAACGGGACTAACCAAATTATGGTTAAACTTCTGTTGTGCCCTGCATACCCGTCCCTACATTGTCTCCAAAATGTCGGGTCCACCTTTTTTTGCCTCGGTTTTGTTTTGTCTCTTTTCCTTTTCGAGCCCCTGCCCCTCTTGTCTTGTCTTTTGTCTTTTTGTCTCCTCCAGGATCTGGATCCCGAAGTGTTGTTTCTCGAGTTGATGACTTCCGGACCTTCGGGACTCGCCGATCATTCCCTCCTTTCTTGGAAGGAATGATCGCTGTGTGTCCCGAGGCCTGGACTTCGGTGGTTGGCTAATTTCTTAGAATAACCCTTAGTAATTAATGCGCTCCACCAGGCATTATTTAAGGCCTTTTACCTTGTCATTTTACATTTACCGCGAACTAATTACCTCCTAGCGAATTATCTGAAGAGTGAAGCAGAGTGTTTTCTGAGCTAAAGTGTTTGAGCTAGAAGGTGTGGAGGTGTGTTCGACGATTCTTCAGAGCATCTAGGTGATAGGGTGAGGCCGTTTCCAGTTCCCCTTATCAACGTTCTGAGTTCTAGGTAGGCCCTTGGGCTCCTTTGCTTTGTTTTGCGTTTCTTCCGTTGTTTTTCGTTTGTTTGCTTGTTTCTTTTTGGTCTGTTTCCTGTTTTCTGTTGTGGCTGTTTGTTTTCCTTTTGCTCTTGTTTGTTTTTTTGTTGTTGGTTGTTCTGTTCTGCCCGTTTGGGCCTTTTTGTGTTTTGGGTGCTCATCCGCCCTTGTCGTCCAGGTCGTGCTTGTTGTTTAGCACGCTATTCCCCTTGGACCTAGTGTGTCTCTTGTCTACGTGGTTGTCTTGCTCAAGGGTGGGACATCTGTCTTCCTTGAGTGTGTAAATTTGTAAGTAGCGTTTTTGTCATCCCGCTCTGCAGTCTGTAAATTCTGTAAGTAAGAGGTTCGTAGAGCGTTGTGAATCTCTGTGATTAGTTTTTCGAGTCCTGTAAATAAGAGGCGAGCTCTGTGAATTCGGAGTGCTCTGCGCGCTTTTAATAGTTTGGGCTAGGTGTATATTGTTAGGTTGGTTGAAGTTTTGCCCTCTTGTGCTAAAGAGACTATGCGCCTCCGCAGGTTGTCTTTAGTACAGGTTCCATGGAGGTAACCCCTACGGATACCCCTGCTCAAAATTCTTTACGAGGTCTGAAGACCATGTTCGTCCAATAAACACGTCTACCTTTCTGGTTGATGCAACCTTCTTGTCAAAGAAAATGCCATGTTAGTCTTAGAGGCCAGCTCGTTGGCAGTTCGTTAGCAATTTCTCTCTCTTCCATCATTTCTGTTTTAATGGCGGAATTAATTCCCATGTTCGAACACTAAGACTTGTCCCAAGTGGCATTCATGCCACTTGTGCTAGAACAACTGTTGATTAATCGTCATTACTTCGCTGAGTGGGTTTTACGCGTGTCAAGGTACAACAAGAAGGTTGCCTGTCTTGTCGCTAACGTCGCCGTCCTTTTGGTCAGGCTCTGGGTGTTTTGGTGACCCGGGGCTTGTCCACCACAGTTTTCTTGTCGACTCAGCATCTCCGGCCGTTTTGGGTGCAAAGGGAGGTTTCATATATTATAAAATGCTTATATCAGAGATAACTTCCGAATTTTTTAAGGACTAACGATTTCTGTTTTCCGAATGCAAGGGAGTAGTCGCGCCCAAAATATCGGAGCCCAGAATCTGTGTTTATGAAAATTCATATACTGATGGTTGTCCGGTTCGCAGGTACAGGTTAAAGCAAGAAAGAAATGACTTCAACATCAACACCCTCGGGAAGTCTCGAACTTCCAGGTGTTTTAGCAAGCACTACCAAGAATAATAAGGCAGATAAGGTACTGGCAAAGCTCCCGTTGACCCAGAAGTATAAGAAAGGAGAGGCAATTCTGGGATCCCGAATTGAATCTACACTGAAAGAGATCACAGATACAGATGTCAGCACCTATGCCGAACTAAATGACCTCATTCAATGTAATGTCCTGGATTTGTATTTACATTAATAATATTAATTATATAAATATTGGTAATTATATACTAATATTAAATAATTAATAATTAATATTAGTATAATCCTGAAAACGTCACAGTACGGGAATCCTTTCCCTTATAATGGGATTGTTGAGAGAATGGAGGGGGGCAGGAATTTGTCAGAAATTGGTTACGAAGTGAGGAAACAGATAATTCCTTTCGTCAACATTTTTGTCTGGCCTAATGGAGTTAGTGGAATGTGACGATGTACAGACATAGTTTGAACGGTTGAAGCAATACAAAGAAGACAACCAATCCTTTCGCCAGAGCATGATTACTTGGCCTAGCGGATTTGGCGTCCGTGTTTAATAACTATACAACAGCATTGTATTATTACTGGAATACAGGAGTAGTCTGACGGCACATCGAGACTTGCAGGTGGACAAATCACCCATGACAATACCAGCGGGAGATAGCGACAAGAATTGGGGTGGGATAATGACAAATCTTCTACGGTAAAAGACAAGGGTGCATCACGTGAAGCTTGACACGGGCTGTTAAGCTTTTTGTCAGTGCTGACCGCATGAAACAGGTCACGTGGGTTAAAAAGAAGCAAAGAGAAATATATATGTTGGAACCCGGAGGTAAGATGCCATCCACACGCGAAGACTCCAGCAGGTGACACGGGGCCTTCAGTTGACTGCCGCAGATAGATACAGGTGCACCAATTCAAATACATATTTATTCGGCTGGAATTAATCCTTTTATAGATTGGATATTAGAATTCTGAATTAAGAACGGAATATTATATGAGCATTTACATGTATTTCTAGTTACATCAGAATCAGATGAAATGATTTTAGATAAATATGTGGATTGTCGTCAATATAATCAAGTTACAAAATTTCTATTGGAATATCTGCAATCTGTTCTCCGAGGTTTAATTTCTGAAAATAGCTACTAGATATTAGGGAATTTTACATTCAAGTAATCCACCAACAACGACGGGCCAATGACCCTATCTCAGTTAACTTAGCGGCATCCAGAATCATTCAAGTGGCTGGCTTTCCCTACTTAGGTGTAAGCGCCGGAGCTAATAATGCTCCTGGCCAAATGTTACAACCCAGCCAGTGGAGTTGCTGTGTTGGTCGCACCCAATGCCCTCGGTTACCCGGTGCCCATCGTCTCCTTGGACCACGACGCCACCGCCTGAGGGTGGCACATTCCATTCTTTTCAGATGCCATGGTCCTCACTCGGGCAGCCTCCCTAGCACAATTTGAGGGAGTGGCTGATCTAGCCCGACGCCACCTCAATTTAGTATGGTTAAAAAGCCCGCGCCGGGACTTCAAGAAGATGCGGTTGGATATCCCTCTCTCCGACTTCAAGGAGCCCATCCAGGCCGGAATCATATTTTTATGCAGGGTTTTTGGGGAACCCCATGCTCGGGAGTTTACCCCTTGGATGTACTACTTATACTATATGACAACCAATAAGACACATTTTGACTAGGCCGACATTATTGCCAAGCATGTGGACATCCAGATGAGGAAGGTCGAGGGGAGCACAAGTTCTACATGACCTCCTACATCCTCTGCCCACTTGCCCAACAGTATCTGGGAATTCGGGGATTGCGCACAGTTGGCGTCCTTAGAAACGAGACTACACAAGCCACCCCTGGGACCACTTCCCCCAGATTCAGTGGGACGAGAGTTTCCCCCATTTTTGCAGTCAACGACCCCTTCATCTTCCACGGGATCAAGGCGATCACCAACGACAAGGGATTCAGGATGTTCCCAGAGGCCATGGCCTTAGTTGGTTCATGGGGATGTTATTTTCCAGTTCACACAACATACCTACATTCGGGTATTTGGATTTTCCGGGCAACCATACCTGTTGCCTAAGCATTGTGGGGACAAGGTTATTCTATTGGAATTTTGCAGGCAAATCCTGGAGGTGCACGCCCTCATGGCATCCGTCCCTTTTTCGTTTGTGTGCAGAAAATACACCTGCTCGCTCGCCACGGCCCGGGAAGCAGAGAACAAGCTAAGCAGCCTGGGCTTAGCCAAATTTTCACTCAGTTGCAAGGATTACGATCCGCGGGGGCTATTGACGAAGGCAATGCCAAGGGGAATTAATTCCCATGCAATAGACTTGGAGGATTTTTGGGCAAATTGCCAAGATGATTTTGATGTTCGGAACCGACAGTACTACTCTCGGATGCCTAAAGGAATGATGGAATGTCTCAACCTCCAGACATTCCCACGGACCTTTTATGATAACAGGCCACTTGAGGACCCTGAGTACAAAGAAGCAGGTATTGACAAGATGGACCTTCCTCCTATAGATTGGGGCACTCTGGAAGTTTTGATCATTGAGGCCGTCTCGAGAACAATGATTCAATGCCGTCTCAAGAACAATGATTCAACGCAGCCACACATTTTGCGAAGGCTTGCTCGAAGAGTGTCCGATTGGGCAATCAATTTTTGGAAGCCTCAGGGTCTCGGGTGGCGGAGCAATCCAAAGCCCATGGAAAGCAGAAAGTTGGTACTCCTCAGGTCCCACACCCCAGTTTGGCCCCCCCGATGGAGCAGTTAGGGGAAAAGTTTGAACACTCTCGGAAACTACTGGATGCAGCAAATTTCGGGGTGACATTTAGTCTCGGGGCCACTCCGGTAGGTTCCTGTCCCTCGCCAAGAGAGTCCCTTTCTCTGGCCACATTGCTAAGCGCGACATGCAAAGAAGAGATTGAAGAGATAACAACAATCGCGGATCCCGGGGTGATGCTCAAGAGGAGAAAGAAACAGAAGGCAGAGCGGCCCCCACGAAGCAAAGACCCGGGTCTTGAGTCCATGAGCATGCCCGAGGTCTAGGTTCTCTCCTCCGATAAAGAAGATCCTCCGGTTCGGAGGATCCTCCGGAGATAGCGCAGATTAACATTGATGACTTCTTCCCAATGCGTGATTTGGGGGAACTACAGGGTATGGTGGATAAGACAGAGGAGATAACAGAACAGGAGACTGAAGTTCCCACATAAGAAGAAACAAGACAGGTCGAAGGAAGGACGACCCAAGAAAAAGAGGATGAAACCCAGCCAGAAGAGGCCGAAGAAGACAAGATGATAGGAGAAGAGTAGGAAAGTGAATAGGCTAGGGAGCAATTGTTGGCAAAAGAGGAAATCGGACCTTTGGGAACAACCGCACCCTTCTATGCAATGCTCCAAAATCCGATTGGTGACCAAGGTCAATTGGCACCACCTGATGCAGCGGCCGACGAGGTTACTATCACGTTTCAATAGGTAGATTTGAATGAGTTGCCTCTACAACCACCACCATCTAGCCCACCAACAGAGAATGTCCCGAGACATGGTGCAAAAAAGGAGAAAGGAAGTGCAGGTGAAGGCCCCAACAACATAGATGGAAACACATCAAAGGGGGAACTTGAGCAGAACCTCGGGGATACGTCAAGCTGGGGGATGGTGATGAGTAGGCTAGTCGCCCCACCGCAATGGCTAGTGGAATCCTGGAGAAGAAAGGCTTCGACGACATTAATGGCTCTGTTGTCACTAGCTGAGATGTTGGCCGAAGGCCAGGTAGCGAAAAAGCCCAAAAGGGCTTGCACTCTTCATAACACTCAAAGGGACCCAGATGGCAATGTGGTGGCAATGATAGCGGCCCCACTGGTAGGAAAAGAAGACTCAGAGGTTGCTGCCAAAGAATATGTGATCACAGAGGTGCCCCTTGGCAAAATAAACCAACAAGGAGAATTGGAGCTCCTGAATGAGGCTATCCAGGCTATCCACGCCCGGTACGAAAAGCAGTCCCAAAAGGTGAAGGAACTGAAAGCTGCAAATGTAAATCTTCTTGGGCTCCTAACAGAGTTAGTACACTCCCTTGCTTCTGAAACACCCGGACCTTCAATGTCCGGAACGCCGGTCCCTCAGGGTGATATTGACGCACTAAGGACCATGAAAAGAAAAGCGGTGGCCGTTGATGAGTGGATGGCCCAACAAATCAGGGTGGTAAGAAGTTTTCAGTTCGAGTCTCTCTCTGATATCTTCTAGGCACATGACACAGTAAACCAATTGGAGGCCACCATTCTTCGGTGGCAGGGAGAGACTGAAAAATACGAAGAATGGAGGGACACCCTAGTGGAAATCCTAAATCTCAGGGAAGACAATGTGACAACGACAGACATCCTAGGGGATGAGTCGTATGAGTTCCTGAAGACCCAGTACTCCAGACTTGCATTCAAAGTCAGAACGAGCAAGATACTGGTAAGGGTTCTGGAGGAACAACTTTTGGTGGTCCGCATCCCACTGGACCAATATGTCACATTTATCAAAGAACTTACATCAGCTGATCCCCTCAACCTTGAGACTTATACTCCAGTTGATACTATACTGAGCAAATTTGATGAAATGGCCGAAGTCCAATTTCGGCTCTTCGAAGATTTCAACGACACTGTAATGGTGGAACTCTCCTAGATGATACTCAAGTCCCATGACGTCGCCAAGGTGGTTGCAGAGTTGAAGGAGAAGGTTGAGAACGCCGACGATCACTTCGAGAGCTCGGTCGATCGCCGGGATTGTTTGAAGGACATGGAAGAGGAGGGCGTACTTCAAATTTTGGAAGCATATGAAAAATACAAGGGTCAATAGAATTTCCTGGACTTCGGGGATCCCTCTAATGGAAAGTTTACTCGGCTATTCTTTTATTCTTTGAGTGTAGGCTCTCGAAGCCCGGAATTCCGGTCCTCAGTTTTGTATTCTTTACAGTGATAAGTGTTGACAGTTCCTCCGGAGCCGACTGATCACTGCCCAAGGTTTGTTGTCAGACATGGGATAGTCCTTTATGGCTCGATGGGTCGCTATTGACCGAAAAGTTCACTGTAGACGTCTCCGGTTTCCAAGGCGCCGTTCCAACATTTAGTATCTGGCGTACGAAGTACCACTCGACGACCAAGAACGAGAGGTGCATTAATAAGGGTGTATGGCCCAAGTCATTCAGGATGCACTATCACGTCTACAAGTACATGGGCACTTTTCCCGATGGCGGCTTTTCCGTAGCTTTTCTCCTTTCCCCTTTTGTCTTCTCAAATGATTGTATATAGTAAGATGATCCTAACAGCGCAGGTAGTATCGGCTGAAAATATTGTAATTTAATGTAAATAGCTTTCGTAGGTTGAGTTCCTTAGGTAGATAGGATGTCTATTAATAATAAAGTCGACGCCATTCCAAGGGTCGGCGAAGTTTTCTAGTTATTTCGTTCAAGGTTCTGAGTAGATTAATGCTCCCTTGGAGCTTCTAGTGTAATCACCAGTGATGCTAGACTTGAAGTTAATGAAGGAATGAGAGGCACCACTTGGCACTATGTTCTGTGTTGTCTTTGGTTCTGGAGTTGACAAATTTCTTTCATGTTGTATGTTTTCTTGCGTCCTTTACTCTAGCTCTTTAATGATTTGATGAAATACTTTACCTTGCTACTAACAAATGTCTGATTGATGATCATTAATATGTTTGGTATCTGTTGTTAGTTTTCGTCTGGAGCTTTGTTGGTGCTTTCGGAAATATATATGTCATGACTAGATAGAAATTTATGCTAACCCTGTCTTATCTTTTGCACTTTTCTTTTGTGTTGGAAGTAAAGAACACCTGCAAGAAACACGACTTTCCTAAGTTGTAGGAGATTGATGAGTCAAAGACTCAAAACCAGCTATCCCCCCAAACAAACAGTCATTTGTCCAACTAAGCTAATCCTGCGCCGTCGTGACCCGACTACCAGGTGCTTGGAGGTTAGGAGAGCCCGATCTCCGGTAAACCTCTTCAGGCAAAGTTGGCCGGTACGTTGGTACCCGGTGACAACTCTCCCCTGTTGGCGAGGCCGTCACAAAGTACTGTCAACAACTTTCCCTACACTTTAGGTCCTGCAAGACCTAGGTGGGTACACCTATTCACCAACTGATTTTTCAAGTTGATGTTTTTTATAGAAGACTATATCTCCTATTTGTATCTTACTCCTAGTTTCAATCTCAGAATGACATGTATTCTTGAAATAGATTGAATCTCTCAATGACTACTTGATTCCTTCTAACTTCTTGATTATCTTGCTTTATTTTGTCTTTTCTCTTCTGCTACTTCTGCTTTAATTCTACAACTATCTTGATATCTGATTTGCTTTTTGCTTCTATCTATCTTCTACTTGTACTATTATCTGATTATGTTTTGGGGTAAAGTTATAATAAACCAGTCCTTCTCTTTTGGGCGATAGAGTCACCTTCCTTCTAGACCTTCATGTATAACCCTCAATACTATTAATTATTACCTACCACCACAATTAGTCCAATTGAATTTAGCTTCTACTAGAAAAGACCAATTAGACAAGAAACATATGGACAACAACTTCTCACATAAATCTTGATATTTAAATTGCCATGGCAATAAATAGTTTCTTCATAAGAGGATTTAAGATAATATTCATTTACTTGAAATGAAAATCACAGTAACTGATCTAGAGAAAAACTTTCTATAGAACAATTGAAAAGAAAAGGTTATGATTGTATTGCTTATAAACTGATAAAAAGTGTCTTGTTGCTTATGATGATTACAATAAATTCTCTTGATGATAAAACATTACAATTGAAGTTCATAATATATGAAAATCTAAAGAGTTCATGCCTCTTCATCAAGTCTTTTGGAACATAACTAACTAGCTTAACACAAACAAAATTAAACAAAGAGGAGATTAATTGTCATCCAACCAAGAGTATACTTCTGACAGATGCTCCTTGTGCTTCTCTTCTGGTATCGGCGTCATGGATAGTATTCCCGGCTTCAAACTCGATCTGAATCATTTTCTCCATGTTGGGAGCTTCCATCAAGCACTAGCTCATCTTTCCTCACAGTGTCCAAGGCATCCTGTATTATGTGGTTGCATCCTTCTAACCAACTGCCTTGATCTTTTAAGGCCCCATCTTTGGTACATAGTGCATACAATCTCATCTTTACTGTGCTTTAAAATCCTTCGTATTCTGACTCCAGGGCTTTTGAATAATTGGTATGCTTGGCAATAAGTTGTTCAACATGAGAAATAGATCCAGTATCAGAGGCTTTGTTGAGGCGTATATCAAGAAATCTTGTATCTAGTATGTTTCTCAACCTCTGATGCTCCAATATAACCACAAAATTTTTGTGATGTGAGACTAAAAAATTGTCAAGCCATACCATCAGATTTGCAAACCTTTTGTGATGTGAAACGAATGCTGTCTCAAATTTGAAATTTTGCATTTGTATCAATAACCGCTGGTGCTTATCTTGCAACTCTTCATACTCATGCTTCAACTCTACATCTTCCCTAGAGGTAACCCTCATGTTCCTGTCCCTTAAAGAAACATTCTCTAACAATAATCTTTCATTTGTTAATTTAAGAGTGTTGTTTTCTTTTACCAACAATTTCATTTGAGTTTTATTAAGCTTAGCAATATTTATACCAATGATAGCAGTGACTATTAGATCAATTTCGCCCACCTTGAGCGTCATCATATGACCGAATACTTTTTTATATCGATGATCTTGGGTCTCTTGTGGGGAGGATACAATGTCCATATTAGCATAGTTTCTTCATCTGGGTTGAGTCTTGACCCAATGTATATTTCTTTTACTCCTTCCAACATTTAGCTTGTATTCCTTATCATCACGATGTACAAAACTATCAAATACTAAGGCTGCATTTAATTCCCATCCATGGAACACCATAATTCCTACTTTCTGCAACAATTGTCTTCCTTTTTCTGGTGTCATAGTTTTGACTTCTTGATCAATATTCATTTTTTAATCTGTTTAACAGTTGTTCATTTCCAGGGTAATAGTAGGGATTGAATCCCTCAGTCTCTTGCCTTTGAAATTGTATAAAAAGGTTTTAAACTCATATGATTTGACAAATTGGTCATCAGACACAAGATTTATAGGTTAAGAGCCCAACATCACTATCAATATTTAAATCCTCGGCTACCCTTGCTCCTCTGTCAGGGAAGTCAACATACTCATCAATTATCATCCTTGGAGCTTGTTCAAATTGTGTTCGCCCTTCATCCTCACCAGATGATATAGATTGTATTTCCTACATCTCTTTCTTCTTTTGTTCCATTTCTTTATTGTATTTTTCAACTGCTTTCTCAACCTCCTCATCCTCTAGATTCTGAAGATATCCTCTGCAGGAAAAGGGATATGATTGTATCCACTCAGGCTTTGCTTCTTTCTTGTGTAGTTGATATAACCTTTAGGGTCATATCCTTTTCTTGGATTGACTTCCTTCAAGTTGTACTGTGCCAACATTTTATAGCGGATGAGATCATATGCTTTAGTGAAAACAATAGTAAAATCACCAAAATTTAATGTGCCAGGTATAAAAGATTGTTTGTGATATGCAACTAGATTCATGAAGCTTGAATACTCCAACTGTCTAACAATCCCCAGATATGCTATTCTGTCAGGGACTATCTTGGGCAGTTTGTATGTTGCTCCTTCAAAACCAAAAGCACGTATCATGGTGAAGTCCTTGTGAACATACCCATCCCCCCAATTATGGTTTACTATCCCTCTTTCATCAAAGTCTTTTTGCCTTAAAAACTTAATTTCAATAGAAATTTAATAGTCACAAGCATGATTTTACATCATGTAGAGAGTTTTCACAAATAATATTTCAAAATAAATATAACGAGTGTCTGTAAATCTGGAATCCCATATTGAAGTCCATAATTGGACTAGTAATGATTCTCCCTCTTTGCCAGTTTGTCTTGTTTTCAATAATTTTGGCCACATCCCCATTTTATGGCCATAGAAAAGTATCATATGTATTAAAACAAAATAGTGCTTGAATTAGATGTACTCAAGGTCATTCTTGGTTGATGTCAACCCTATATCAATCATCCTAGAGACATACTCGACATAGTCAAAGGGCCTAAGGTTATGACACTGCACATCTACAACGTTTCCCACTGAAGCAATGGACAAAGTCTAGAGCTTCAACACTTACCACCTGTCCCACCGAGTAATAGGTATGTTTCATGTATGGCTCAAGTAGATCAATATTGAAAGGACCATCTTTATCATTGATCCGGTTTGGGCCTATGTAGTGGCAATCTCCATTCCTTGTAGGTTGTATCTAACCTTGCATAGTCACTCACCAAGTTTTTAAGGTTTATGGGATAGTCTAGCAAGTCATCTAGGTTAAAAACTTATTTGACTGCGTTCTTTGATATATGTACAAATGGTTCTCCTTGCAAGTTGCATTTTGCCTTTTGTTTTGGGTCATAATATCTTGCTAACAATTTGAGGAGGTCAACATTTACAAAGACATTTGAGACCGCAAGTCTCCCCAAGTTCATCCTCCACGGATTGTAGACCGGTTCATGATAAGTTCTAGGGTAGTGAAGTATGAAAAGCTCATACCCCCTTATACCAATCCACACATCCCCTACCTCCTTGTATCTATCTTCAATTTTGTTTGTATCAGGCTTATTTTGTGCAACCTTTCTTGATTTTGGTCCTGACCCCTGCATCTGGTTTAACATGTCTTGATGTAATTTTCTTTCAGGTATTGGTTCCGTTTCAGTTTTTTGTTTCTTACTACTTCTACCTCTTTCTTTTTTCTGTCTTTTTCCTTTAGAACTGCTAGGGCTTTCCATTTGAACAATTGAATTATATGACATAGCAGATATCAGAAGAAAACAAAGACCTACTTGGGATTGATCGAAGTATGATATTCCTCCTCTGTTTGCAAATCTCTTTGTCTCCTTGTCTCTGTAATGTTTGTTCTCAAAGATTTTATTTGATAAAATTTTCTTCGATCAACAAATTGTAGAACAATTGCCCATGTGAGTAATTAATTTTGCACAATCGGTCATCAATGTACCAGTTTTTGAAATTTGAAATGTCGGAATGACACTTGTTATTGTCACTGTAACCCTCTTTGTATTGTGCCGATACAGTCTCCCTCATTGGCCCCACTTTATAAGTTTGTTTACCAGATCGGTAGACCTATTGAAATGTCTTTGATTTTTTATCTTTTGAACTCCTCACTCCATCAACATAACTCTCCCCAATCTGATATGCTTCTTTAATCATACTTCCTCTTTTCTTACTCTTCGCTAGTTTATTGGAGAAGTCAAAATGTTCTCTCGATGAATATTTCAGTAAAAAGTTCCTTCCTTCCCTAGGGATTTATCTCGGAGTAACTTCTGTCAATCATTCTTTAAAAACTGTTGTATGTTCACCGTCGACGTAACTTGGTCTTTCGGAAATGCTTCAAAAATTCATCCCGATATCTTGAGTTCCTCCGATAAATTTCATCGGCAAGATACAAGAAAACTTCTCTTGATCGTAGTGTTCAATGATAGTATCGATGTAACATATACCATCGGATAGGTCATTAAAAACTACCCCAGTGATGAGAGTTTCTCCAATATGTGTTAGCTCTTTCATGATTTGATTTTTGAGGGAACCCACCATATGTTTCTCCGATAGAAGTGTAAGATTGTCATCGGGGTAACTCCCGTGATCTATATAGCAATTTTTCTTCGCTCCGATGGTTATAGTTTCCTCGATAAGAATCATTGGTGAAACTCTTGCCGATTTGTTTTTACTTTATTGTTCTTTGTGGTTATGTATCGCATCGCTAGGACTTCTGGCGACGATTGATGAAAAAGACACCCTTCGTTCACTTTAGTTTCTTTATCGGAGAAGCAAATGCAATATTTCTTCGATACAATTTAAGTAAGTGTCATCGGAGTAGCTTGTGTGATTGGAACAATTCATCTCTCTCGTTCCGATAGTTATTGTTTCTCCAATGACATATATGATCGATGGAACTTTTACCGATATATGATCTGCTACTACTTTTAGTCATCCTTGTTGGTATAACATCCAAGAGATCTGGCTGATGATCGATACTTCTTCAATGAAGTACTTTCCTTTATTTTGACTTCCGTATCGGTGAAACAGACAAAACACTCCTTTGATATAAGTGAAAAGATACCATCAAAGTAACATGTGAGATCAATCCTCTTTCAATTTCTTCTTTCGATAGTTGTTCTTCCGATGTGGATCGTTGGCAAAACCTATACTGATGCCGTATCATAGAAGTCCGTCAGGGTAACTTATTCATTCAGACCGTCTTGATTTTTCTTCTTCGATAGACAATGTTACTCCGATATCATCCTGCTGCATTTGTTTACTTCTTCAATCAGAGTAACCCGATCCGTTTCCTCCTATCTTCCGTCACTTCGAAAGCTTCCATCGAGGTAACATATGAGTTGATCTACTGGGTTTCTCCAACGACTCCTTCTGTTAAGTTACTCATCTCTGTAGTTTTTTGATCTGTGTAAAATGATGGACCTCTCTCGATATGCTGAAACCTGTCAAATGGACACAAATGCAATTAGAGGAAGGTGCATGATGCTTTCTCGATGGGGGGTGTCTCCAATGAGTATGCTATATGGAAAATGTATTCAAAATAGAGATGGCTTTGGGATAGATCAAGGGTAATGATGGGATCACTAATGGATACTATTTTGAGAATTGAACTAGTACTCACATATGGATAACGATTCTTTCAAGAAAACTTCAATAGCTTCAACCTTTGTGAAGGTTTCACCCTACCATATCAAATACAAAAGCTTGGTTATGACTTGTGGAAAGTGACTATGAAAAGTAACTATTGAAGAGCATTTTAGTATTATTTTATTACAATTTTAGGTTCCAATAGAATCAAGCATAATCTTTTCTGGGTGAAAGAGCATTAATGACTTAGTGGGAATCTTGCCTCATTATGGGTCGACTTTGACCACTCTCCCACTAAGTGGGCGACCCTCTTCTGATCGGTCCATTTAGACACCTTCATTTATTATGGAATCTATCTCCTTGACCTAACCCTAATTAGGGCTTAGGTGGAGAATTTGGGCCATTGATTTTGTTTCAATCTTGGCCACCCATTGTAATTTGGAAACCTATTTAAAGGCCATGCCTTCTCATTTGTAATTCATAATATAAGATAGGCAGATAGATAGATAGTTAGCTCGTTAGAAGAAAGAGTTCTTGCTCCTTAGAGTAGAAGTAGGATAGGAGAAGAAGAAGACATTGTTGTAAGATTTGGGAAAACAAAAAAATGATTTCATTGAAGATATGGTGGATTCATGTTTATTTCAACTTGTTGCATGGTGTTCTTCCAATTTCTCAATTGTTAGATAAAGTGCTTTGATTTCAATGGAAAATGTAATGGTGTTTGATGCTTGAGCCCCTTGTTATATGGATGATTAACTTTGATCATTAAATGTGCATTGTTTGTTATGATGGTGTACATTATGATATGAAAAATCTTTGCATAATCCTCAGAAGATTGCACTAGTTTTGCGAAGTTGTAGTTGATCTTGGCGAAGCAGAGCTTTTGGAATCTATCCATTAGAGCAATATCCATTGATATCATTGCCCTTAGTAATAGATTTATATCCTTCTAACCCTTTCCCCCATTAATTTCAGTTCTTTTCAGTTGTGTCATTCAAGAAAGAAGCATCACGAAATTGCAATATCTAATGAAGAAGTTCCAGCCAACATTGCAAAAGGAGTGAAGAACAATGCAAATGTAAGTCCCTTTGTGTTATTAGCATATCACAACGACCATTGAGCTTATCCACACATAAAAGGAACCTTGGAATTACTTGTATGATCTTTCACAATCTTAGCATATATACGATTTTGTTTTAGAGAGGATAAGATACCTTGGTATTTTATTTTGTGTTGGTGTGGTCACAAAACACCCATCAACAAAACCCTAACTAAATTGATCGCAATGAAGATATTGGGGACAATTAATCGAGTGAGATCAAAATACTATGGGTTGGAAACAAGATGTTTTTTTTCATAAAATTAATCAAATAGTTCGTACCCAGATATTGGTATATCTACATCCCTGCACTCAGAACAGTCATATTTGAAAATTGACTTAGCCCTATGCTCTATGGAGGATTCAGGTAGGATGTCTAAGATATCTTGGTGAAGGGCCCTAGTCTCATTTTTTCGTAACCTCCTGGACATTTTCCACTTCATCTTTCTTTTGTATCTCCTCTTTCTTTTGTTTCGCAACTTTCTTTGGTTTAGAGGATTCCCCTTCTTTTGTTTAGATGTTTCTCCTTTCTTAGGCATTGTTACAGAGAAAAGAAACACAAGCATTCCTAAGGTTTCAAAGAACTATAGAACTCACACAATTTGACCTTGTAGATGGAAAATTTGCAGAAAAATACTTCTACCACCTTGAGAGAGTGATAAGGAAGACTTACTGGTTTTGGAGTTTGAAAACCCAAGCTGTGCTCAATGACCACCTTTACGACTTGTAGAGCTGCTCCAGCTGAATCTTTGATTGTAAAATGACAAGAAAATTAATGCAATTCTCAATTTCATACTCGCGGGGCATCACGGTTTGTCACCATAAATTCATATGTGCGAACTGACTCCGCTTTCATAGCCACATAGAGCTTTAAATCACTACCATTGATCTATCTTTAACATACGACTCAAATTGATTTGATTACCTTTGACCCTTGAGTTGGTGCTTAAACTCACCATGCAACTTAACTTTGGGACTCCACATTTAATTCTTATCATTCACATTTACCCACGCGGGGAGGTGGGGCAAATATTTGTCATTCCTTTCTCAACATCTTAGGCTCCCGTAATTCACCAATTCCTTGATCCTCGAATCATTGGGGAGTGCAGGGCAAACAAACAATCTTTGAAACATCCTATTTTGGGGTTCCGCAGTCGAGACAACCTTTACGCTTGTTCTCGAGGGAATGTGGGGGTGAACACACTTTCTTCATAGCATTTTATCCCGTTTACACTTGTCATTCGATCTTACCCTTGAGGGAGTGCAAGGTGATCTTATTATAATTACTTCTTCATAACCCGACATCTTGTGACATTTCATTTTCTTCTATTCAGCCATCCAAGGGGTCGAGAGGTAATATCCTTGCATGCCTCTTTGAACCCTAGACCCCCACGACTAATCACTTGAAACCGCTTAGAGCTTTAGAGGGGATGTGGGGTAACCCCTTTCCACTGAGTTCCCATATGCCCCGTTAGCTCGCGGCTTAGATTTCCATAAACACCATTATTTGGAGAGGCTGCTGGGTGATTTCTTTGATACCTTTTATTTGTCCCAGAATCCCTCAACCTCTTCGTTGCATTTGTTGATCATTCTACGAGATCGCGAGGGAAGTATGCATATCTTGTTACCTCCACACCCTAGACTTCTGTATCTCCATTCTTGAATCTACTACAAGTCATGAGGGGCCACGAGGTGCCTTTAATGTTATCTTTCACCGTTCCCTGCCACTCTACAGTTGCTACCACTAATCGACCACCAACCGCGAGGGGATGCGGGGCCGTCCATCCTTAGCTTCCATAATACCTCGCAATCCCTCAAAAACCATAGCCACTGGGCACCAAATTGCGAGGGAACGAGGGGAGTCTCCCACTGTTATGTAGATCATTATCCCACCATTCCGCAGACCAAAAAGATGTCAGCAACCATTCACCGGGGGAATACGGGAGGTAAAGCCACTTAAAGATTTTATTGTGCATGTGATTTTAAAACTTCATTAAGACCCGAGGGTTCGAGGGGCCGTGCTTAGGAACATGAGATAACATGAAACATATGACTTAGGCAATTTTAAAAGCGACTATTTGAGAACAAAACCTAATGAGTGGGGCTGGTAAGCTGAACATATGAAAGGACACAGGATAACTTAAGTTGATGGCTACCAGCTACTATAGGCCAATGACAAACCATAACCGAGGACATAAAGGCAAGGGCAAAACCACGGAGGCCAACACTTAGGAAATTTTCAATGTGCCCCTAACACAATGCAAAGACCAGGGATGACAAAATTAAACCCAGAACCTTGGTGAATATTTTTGCAGTCCTAACAGTCATTAGGTTGAAACTTGATTTAAACCGACTCCTCAGAATCAGGTCGTTAGACCAACTGATTCCTCAGAAGTAGGAAGTAGTTGTAATTGTATTTGTATTTGCTATGTTTAGGAGTAGTTTTAAATGACTCTGTCTTTGAGGAATTGGTGCTACGTGATTACTAAATACAGAGAATTAGTGATAATACGAGAGTGTCTCCTGAGCAAAGGAGGAGCTTAAGTTGAAGAGGAGAGGTAGGCGGCTGGGGTAGAAATTTAGTAGTTTTAGGTAGAGAGAGACGAGACCCATATAAGTTTCGTATGTGTAAATATAAGTTTTTTTGGATATGGTGTAACTGAGAATGTGTTCCTCACAATCTGCCTGTTGTATTGGTTAAGATTTATAGAATTGTTCTATGTTGGAACTGACCAACAGACCTGCTGCATCAAACGCCAAGCGTTGCAAAATTTGAATCATTGAAATTGAAGGGATGCAAAATTAGTGTAATATATGCATGAAGTGAAAAGCTCCCTCATCTCTACAAATCATTTTCACATTTTGAGTTGCTCTGCTGGTTAAACTGGGATCTAGACATCGCCTTTGCCTAACATAAACACTTTCATCTGTGCTAAGTTGCATGAAACATCTTACAACTGTTTGCATTTGCTACAAAAACAAGAACGGCAAATTGAGAACATGTTTTGATTCCTGAATAACAATTGTACTTTGGGGATGTGGAACCTTAGTTCTGGCAGTAGCAGCATATCAGAATGCTCAGCATGTATGTTTATAGCAATTCAAACTAAGCATATATTGTATATACTCATGCAAGCAAATAAAACAAGTAATATATTTTTATATTCCAAAAACAACATATTGCTTATGAAATAGCTCTTTGGTTCTCCATGCATTTCATGACAAAAGTGGCTATTGAAATGTTCCAAGAGTTCATTGTGAATAATAGTTGTGCAAGATGCTTTGCACATACATCTTGTATCATGATTTTACCATCCTCAATGATCTTGCAAACAAAGTGATATTAAACATCTATTGTAAATATGAACATAACACATTGAGTTCTTTGTGAAATAGATAACACTTTAATTGTCACATCCAATCTTCCGTGTTCTACTCTCAAAACCACTACTTGGACACCAATCTTTGTAACTACATTGCCTCCTTACAAACATGTGTAGCAATTATGTGCTCTACTTTTGTAGTCAACACAATCTTTGTAACTATACTGCCTCCTTACTGTATAGTCCTAAAAAGTTAGCACCCTTTATTGGATGCTTTATTAGGACTTACTAGACCCCATTTTGGTGATTTCGAGGTTTGAATGCCCGCTATGCTTGATCCTAGCAACCTATCTTTTCTCCTCTCGCTTCTTTTCATCCATCTCAACATCTCCAAATCCTGGTTCATTTTCCAGGGTACAGGACGCCAATGGTGGCCTGTCCCTAGCAAATGGGGCCCTAATTTGGCCCAAGGCTCGATATCAGGGTATTAGTGGGATTTTTGATTTTGTAGTCGACCTAGCTCATTTTTGAATCATGAAATGATAAAGTATAAAAGACGTTATCTCTCCTCATTTTGTATATCACAAAAGTATAGAAGACGTCATCTCTCCTCATTTTGTATGTCACAACCATACTCAAGCATTTTGGCAACAAGTTATCAATATTTTCAAGCAGTCAAGAGCAATTGAGCATTTGGATTCAAGATTTGAAGGCAAGCAGTCAAGATTAAGATATCTAAGTCTCAAATTCTTCAAGATCATTAAAGTCAAAGGCAATCTTCTCCAATTGATGCAAGTTTCTCTCCTATGATGACCACGTAGAGGAATTCTCAATCAAGCAAGAAGATCCTTCCTTCATTCTCCTATCTCCTTCATTGCAAGCAATTTTCAAGCATATCAACATTCAAGATCTAGGAGTGGCATTCATAGATCTATACATTTGTGAAGGCATCGTTGATTCTACATCTCGTTCCAGGTCAACTCTTTGGATTTCAAGCACATGTCAAACATCTTCATGGGTATGAGCGATTTCTACATTCGTCCATGAGGGTTTATGCAAGGTAAATCTACCAATTGCCTTATTACATACTTTCCTTTATGTAATTTCTTTCCATTTTCAAGGTTGATTCCTAAACAGGAATTTGATTAAAGCAAACCCCTTTATACAAACTTTTTCCCCGTTTTTCTGTGCACGGGAACATGTTCTGGAGCCACCGGATCGGGATTGGGAAATTCAGATAAAGTCGGACAAACCCAAAACATTTCAATCAATTTTGCTTGGTACAAGATGCCATTGGCGACCTGTCCCTATGTACAGGACAAGTTTCGGCTTGTCCCTGGCATTTTCAGCTCAAATTTTATCGACAGGTCAGTTTTGAGTTGTGCTTTCTGTTTCTGTACTTTTCTTCTCATTATCTGTCTGTACCAGTTTGTTATTTCCAGTTTTTTGAACTTGTCTATTTAATCAATACAATCAACTTAATCACATTATTTTATCATTTCCATTTCATCAATTATCATATTTGAGCGAAGGATCATTGTCACACTTAGTGTTTAAGTCTCCTCTTGAACCTAGTGGGGCATCTTCCTTCTGAAATGTGTAATTGTTAAAAAGGTGAAGTGATTTTGCCTATCTATATCATTGCTTCCCTTTTTCACCTATACATTTTTGGTGAACCCGACGCTTGTTACCTTCTTTTGATTTTGGTAGTTAGATCTCTCTATGTATTTACATATCTAGATCTATGTTGTCTGCATTTACATTCTAGTGTCATATTATATGCATGCTTACATTAGATTTGTTTTTCATTAAGCAAGTTACTATATTGCTTAAGTTGAATTGCATCTTTATCTTTTAAATCTTATAATTGCATTAGATCTATCCTTTCTTTCATTCCCTTGTGCATGAGTGTCATTACCTTGAGTCCTACTTATAGCATTCTGGTTAGGAGAAGTTTTAGACTTATGGGTTCCTTTGATCTTGAGCCTTCTATCTTTCCTAGGAATCTTGATGAGACCAACCTGCATCTTAATGACATCAATCCTATTATGGAGAACAATTCTTCCCATTCTTCTCATGATGAGGATGAGGTCTTAATAGTTCCTCCTATGTAAATCTAAAAACTTTCCAATGACTTTGGAAAATTTGAGCAATGGTTAGGACAAGAAAACCCTAATTCCGAAGTCATATCCTTTGTAGAAGGTTTAAGGAAGATAATTCATAATGATGAGCATGGTGTTAATATCTTGCGTATTATTTCTCATCTCATTGATAAAAATGTTAAACCTCTTAAAGGTTGTGCTCAAGAGTTAGGTTTCATTCTACCTATCACTAGTTTTGAGACCTCCATGCCTATCTCTACTTCCATTCCTAGTGTGTCAACCTATGCTCCACCTTTCATAATAACTTCTACTCAAAATCTCAACCCTACACATGTTAGCATTCCTAATCCTATTGTTTCCATCATTCCTTCAAGTATTCCATGTGTTTCTTTACCTCCCTCCACGCCCACTTACAATAATATTCATTTTTTCGTGCTCCACTGTTCCATCCATTTTTGATAATGCTCCAAACATTTCACATATACCTCCTACCACCCTTTCAACTGATTCTACTATTAATAGCTTGGCTTAAATTATGTCTTTCTTGCAACAACAAATTGCTTCCATGACCCAATCCAAGTTCAACATCCCTACTTGTGACATTGCTAGTCCTTTGTCCTTGGATATTATCTGTGCTGTCATTCCTCAATACATGGAGATTCCTCATCTTGAGACTTGTAATGGTAAAGGTGATCCTTTGACCTACATCAAAACCTTTCAAACATTGTGTAGTGATTTCTCTCATGATCATAGGTTCATGGCTAAATTGTTTACTAGAACTTTTCGAGATAAGGCCTTGCAATGGTATTGTTCTTTGCCTCTATATTCTATTGACTCCTTTCAAAAGCTTACTAATGCTTTCATTCAACAAATTCAAAACAATATTAGTCCTAAGATTTCTTTGACTGATTTATTGCATTGTAAACAAGGTATTAAAGAAAAAGTGACTGATTTCATTGGTAGATTTAAGCATTTGCATGCTCAAATTTCTTATCCTGTGCATGATATTGATGTGCACCGTATTTTCATTTCTAATTTACAAAAAGATATTAGAGATAAGATTTTGCTTTTTAGCTATGATGCTGCTGCACCTTCCGTCTGTCACCGCTAGGGTTTCAGCCTGGTTGGTTGCTGCCCTGCACAATCATTCTCAGCGACATTGTACAGTGGAGAGCCATGGCAAGGAGACTCCAAAGAATGGGGAAAACTCTGGTATGCGGAAGGATAATGGATCATTGTTACTGCAGATGCAGCGAAAGGATTTCTCCTTTGAGAAAGGAGATTCATCCCATTTTTCCCCCACTCAGAAGCCCTTGAAGAATGAGAATGCGTAGACCAGTGTTAAAAAATAGGGTGTCAGGGACCCTTTGACTATGGGATCCCAGTATGCAATGATGGAGGTGCTAGGGCTGCAGTAGCCACTTAATGGGAATGTTGAACCTGTCGAAGCACATCAGGATGGTCATTGTTGTGGGGTCTCAACACGACGGTGAATGTTGTGGGGTTTCAACCACAGGCCCCCATGCGATATGCAAAAAAATGACAAGGGTTTGACCCTCTGTCCTGACTTTCAGATTGTGCCTTCGTCCACTAAGGAAATCTTAATGGATTTAGATGTTGAGGCAGAAGTTGCTCACAATATAGCGGTTTTCTCCGAGCTGGGTTTAATTGGTTGATTTAGGGGCCTTTGGCCAACTTTACAAGAGTTGCATACGTGGATATCAGACAACTGAGAGCCTAAGCTAGATGGATGCGTTAAGATTTACCCTGCAACAAAAGGGTTTTTCATTGTGCTCTTTGAAAAGCTTCAAGATAGAAATAAGATTTTATGTGAACATGCCTGGTATTGGGAGAAGTATGCATTAATGTTGAAACCTTGACATCCAGATTTCTGTCCAGATTTTGAATTTTTAAATAGAGTCCCTCTTTGGGTAAGACTTCCTAGCCTCCCTCTCCATTTATGGTTTGATTCTTGCCTTGAGGCGATTGGGGATTCGTTGGGGCGTTTTCTGTTAGTGGACGAGGGTTCCTCAAACCTTCTACACTCCACCTTTGCTCGTATTTTAGTAGAAATGGATATCTCTGAGGGGCTTCCAGTAGCAATCATGATCAAGACGTCCAAAGGAAGCTGGGTGCAGACTTTGGATTATGAAGGGATTCCTTTCAGGTGTAGAAGATGCTTTCAAATAGGGCATATGGTTGCGAAGTGTGACAAGGTGAGAACACTGAAGGAAGCCTCTTGGTGGAAAGGTGTTGCTCAACACTACATAGTTGAAAAGAAAGGAGAGAAACAAAAAAGCTTTTCCTAGGTTGTTGAGGGGGAGCAAACACATAAATCTATAGGGGTTTCAATGCGGGAAGCACAACCAGTAGCGCACTACAAGACTACTATGGTGGCTGGAGTAGATTGGGTTGTGCAACCAAACAATGGGGCTGCTACTCCGGAGGGGGCAAAAAGAAGCACAAGCTTCCGGTTTCTAATGAGCAAGATGTGACTCTTGCATGCTAGCTTCAATAGGAGGCTTCAAACGTGGAGGATCAAAAGCAGCTCCCCAATAACAAACCTTTTGAATGGGAAAATGTGACGACTAGAGTTGAGGATGGATGGCAAACTGTGAAAAGGAAAAAGGAGAGGAAACTGAAAGATGCATTGTTTGACATGACCCTTAGGTCTCACACTAAGGGTAGGGACAAAGTCAAGAAGTAATCATTTTCTGCTCATAGATATTTTTTTATGAGAGCTATTAACGGCTCCAACTTGTTATTGCTTACTTCGGGATGGTAGTACCCCTTGTTGTTACTAACCTTGGACCAGGCCAAGCTTTTCTTGGTTAACAATTAATAAAATCTAAACTTTTTACCAATTAAAAAAGATTTTGCTTTCTAAATTTTCGTCTTTCACTCAATTATGTGCAACACTTCATAATTATAAGCTTCAAGTGAGTCAGTTAGAGAGCACCACTCCAATGACTCCGGTTGATAAGAGTGATGTCGTATCCAACAACTAAAACAATTTTCAGATTTCAAAGAACTTCATTAAGATCAACAATTCATCAAACAATCTTGATGACCAAGTTGCGGCAACATCCAAAGGTGTGGCTCCTTTGTCATCTATTTTTAAACCCTTGTAATTTTACTCAGCTTTTTGAATCTTTGCATGATGTGATGTTGAAGTTGATTAATGTGTGCATCATTGCTTGCAATTTCCATACTGATCTTGGACAATTAGAACTTTAGTTAACAATATTATGAAATTTGAAAACTCAAATTTATCATATCAGTGAAACCTCAAAAAATTATGATTTGATTTTTATTCTTGGTGTCTTCCTGAGCGTTTAATCCATATAACATGACATCTTCTAAATGCCTTTAATATTATATCAACTCTTCTATGCCATTTCCTTATAAAAATATCTCAAATAGATATGTTGTTAAGTTTTAGGATAGCTGCAAATGTAATAGCACTCTATGTTGTATGTGTTTTCCAAATGCAACAATCTCTCTTTCATTTATATTAGGAATGAGGCTAGGAGAGACATGTCCCATGAAGGGACATGTCTATTCATTATTATTTATAAGAAAGGACATGCCTCTTCCTATTAATCATAAGTTAATCAATCTTATAATGTCTCATCAATCAATTATTAATTAAGAATAATATAATAATTTAATATTAAATATTAAATTTCATATGATTAATAATAATATAACATATATAATATATTATTATTAATCAACATGTATTATATATATTC
>MU224036.1:1754604-1824342 GCA_018584345.1 Thuja plicata
AGAGTGATTCTACAGGGGAGGAGGCCGTAGTACGATTTGCACCACCTCTTTTATCATCTTCAGCCAAACTGGCTCCTACAGCGGCACCTCTTGGAGAGGGAGTTGCCGAGTCCGAGGTTGCGGGAAGTACAACCCAGGACCAGCTAGTTGACCAGGGACAGCTTGGGCTGGCAGCCGTTGGGGCTCCCACCGTTATCCAGGTGGAAAGTATGTCGCTCGACGATCCACCACTGTCAGTCGGTCCTTCCAAGAAGACTATGAGCTCCTGGCTTCAGAAAAAGTTTGCCATGACAGTTGTAGAGCCCACAGGTGTAACCATTCTATCTCCCCACCGAGAGGTACCACTGGAGGAGGGGCCCAAGGAGGTGCCCAAGGAGGTACAGGTTACCCACCCACAAGGTGGGGACGGGGACACTATTGGAGCAGTAGCAGATGTGATCGAGGAAGGCACTTTAGGTCCGCAGGGAGGGACAGGAGATGACGCGAGGGAAGTCTTGGTGACGGATGCGTTGCTGTTAGAGAGGACGGATCACTTTGATCACTTGGCCGACCAGGGAACAGGGCCAGATGGGGATGTGGAGGCATCATTGGCTGACCTGGTAGTCCGAGGGCGTCGGATGGTGGCCTTAGGCGAGGCTCAGGCCCTTCAGTCAGTGACTTTTGAGTTACGCCGTCTGTTGAGTTTTATGCAGCACGAGTGTCCACGGGTGTTTGGGGAGTGCTTTGGCCAGGGGTCGTGGCCTGTTGGAGAGACGCAGGAGATGCGGGAGGCATGGTCTCTTCCGGTGCCAGTGACAGAAAGCACAGTTCAGAGTCTCACGCGCTAGATTGAGCAGGTGTTTCGGGAGGGTTTCTACGTCTCAGCTAGGAGGGAATTTGCCTTGGTAGCTGCAGAGAGTGCTCGGGAGGAGCTAGCGGCCAGGTTGGCAGTCGTAGAGCGAGACTTAGCCCTACGGACACAGGGGATGGACGCAGAGAAGGCATCCTGCATCGCCTTGGAGGGGCAACTGGCCCAAGTGACGGAGACATTTGAGCAGCAACTGGCTACAGTTACTTCGGAGAGAGCTTGTGGAAGCTCGTTTGGCTGAGTCCCAACAGGTAGTAGAGGCGCAACTGAAGGACCTACAGGAGGCTGCTGTGATGGTAAAATCCGCGCTGGAACTTCAGTCAGTCACCGAGCAGCGGTTGGCAGCACGCACGACACAGGTGTACGAGCTTCGTTCTCAGTTGGTCCAGCCGGCCTCTTCTGCGGCGGGGCACCCTTCCTCTTCAGGGACGCTTCCTCAGCCCCCTACTTCTACTTCTTGATTATGGTTGGGTAGTTCATTCTTCCTATTTTGTTGTGTTGTCCCGGACATTTTGTTGTCGTCCGGAGACGACTTTTCTTTAGGGGGGGATGATGTTAGCCGTGTATCGGACTTAGTCGGGTAGGCCGACGGTTACCACCGTCGGTCCGTTACCTCCGTCTGTCGGGAATGGGTGGCGACGTTTGATCGCACCGGTTCGAGGTTTATATATATGCTGGTACTTTGTAATTAAGACATCATGTTCTGGTGGCTACAATGTATGTACTTCAATACAGATGTAAATAAAAGACTTTCATTAAAACATTCTCGTAATCCAGTCTTGTAAAGTCTATGCGTAAACCTGGTTACCCTAGCGGGTAAACATCATCTACTCAACTACTTAACAATTTCTACTTCTATTTAACATAAATTAATCCTATTCTAAGTGAAAAAATAGGAAACCATGCAACACTTCAAAATAACACAAGTAATTCACCATGCATTCAACAATGAATCTGCAATTACTTTGGCAATGTTACAGCAACAATTTCACCAAATCTCCCTTTTACAAATGATTTGAGCAAGTCTTTATATAGAGGCTCCAAGTTCAATGAGTGGCTCAGATTGATCCAAGATCAACGACCAAGATTATGCCAACACAACTCTAATGTAACTATCACCTACAAGCATTAAATGCCAACCAATTATAATAAGACACCAATGTATGGGCCAATGGAAAAATTACATTGCTTTTGAACACATCCATTTAAGGATGGACCAATGAGAAAATTCATTGTGGTAAAGCATTAAATGCAATTCACATGTACAGTTGGAACAACTTGATTGAATGATCTTGGACACGTGAGATTGGAATCTTCTGATTGGTTGGAGATGAGTGGGCGCCACCTCAACATGTTTATCTTGTTTGAACTCTACTTTTTCATCCTCTCATGGACATGTTCTTGAAATTGATCTCTTGAAATGGTTCTTATCTTTATACTTTGGCCTTGCTCCTTCATCAATACTTGAATTGTACAATTGTCTTTGCCATTGCACTTACATTCCATTTTCATTTTGATTTCCAACCCGAAACCTTCTTGCTAGCTTGATGAATGACTTGCAAATGCTTTGCTCATGCTCCCATGTCAACCTTGATGTGGTAATCATAAAGTGCCTACCCTTGAATATCACCCATGCTCGTGAAATGTCTAGGTCCATGTTGATGTTGGATCTTCTTTGTGTTGATCTTGGAGGTCTTGTTTAATCATATCTCGAACTTTGCAATTCCAATCCTTCTTTCGTCCTCATCTTGCTTTCTTCATTTCCTTGCAAATCAAGAAAGAAATTGTGTTAAAGTGAAAAAATTGCAAGAAGAGAAGCATTTTTAAAGAAAATGATTTGTGAAATGCATCTGATTTAAAAATTTGTTCTTAAAACTCACATTTTTACCCCAATCTATCAGTTTCACAAAGTCAATTCTTGATTTTTGTCTAAACCCTGTTTTAGATTGTAACATTCTTAACAAACTGTTCGATTTTATCATTGCAAATTGAATTCCAAGTCACACTTGATCGAAGTGTTGGTGAAATTCTAAGCTTCTTGGTGGTTTAAATCTGCTACAATTTGCAATTTCAAATTAGGCCTGGGAATTTTCTTGATCTTCGCCATAAATGTTTCCATCTCTAGTAAGATTGATTTGATTAAATGCTTACAAATGCTCTGACTTTTATCCAGTGTACCCCCGGGACACAGATCCCGTCCCAAAATCCCCAATGTCTCCGAGATGGGGATGCACCGGGGATAGGGGATGCTGTCCTGAAGTTTTTGGCGGCGCCACCCATCCGCCGCTGTTTTGTTGGAGACGCGGGGATGTCCCGACATCCCCCTCGGGGATGTCCCGACGCAACAAAGTCCCCAAAGGGGACAGGGGGCGCAAAAGAGTCCCTCAGGACAGGGGGATGCAAAAGAGTCCCCCGAAGAGGCCTCCCTCACTACATTTTGAGCCTTGGCATTTTGATTTTGTAGCTTGTACTTGTTTTGATATTCATATCATGCTACTCGATGTAATCATCTGATCTTTATGATTAGATAGTGATACTCAATGCTCATAATATTGATATATCATATCTATTATAAATCTATATAATAGAAGTTTAGAACTCTTCCATTTGCTGATTCGACTATTTATAATTCTATTGTTCAAGCTTCAATGTTCAATGTTCAAACTTCAATGCAATGTTCAAGTATTTATTTTTAGTAATTCTAGTTTACTATTTTACAGTTACTGACAACAGTTTTACATCTTTATGTCTTACATTGTTATAAATCTTTTCATAACTAGCATTTTAAGTACCACATGTATAGTATATACACCCCCCTGGTCCCCTGCCGCCGTTCCCTCGCCATCCCCAAATTGAGGCCCCTCTGTCCCCCTTGCCCGGAAACCTGTCCCCCCGTCCCCAGGGCGGTGTAACTATGCTTTTATCTTATTCCAGATTTTCACACCACTGTATGTGCCCCACTCTTCTAATTAGGAATTGAATTGTATTGTGATTGAAATGGACGTCTTTCACCTTTTTTTATAGGCATCTGATTCAAAGGTGGCGTCTATAGTTTATTTGTGATTCAATTACATGGTCGAACTCATGTGGAAACATAGATTTTTCTCCAAAAGGCGCAATCAGACTTATATTCTATTTTATTTCTATCTTGCCAATCCATTTGGCCGAATTGATTATATTTGCAACTCATCAATCTAATGGTAACCAAATTCATTGAAATGTCTTGAAATTGAGCCCAAGAATTTGGGCGGAAAACTAGGTGGTCTTGGGCCTGAAGCCCCAAAGTTTGTGCGGAAAATCACCTTTGCTTGGTCTCGAGCTCGGGCATTTAGGTGGAAATCAGGACTTACTTGGGCGCCAATTCAAGTCTTGTGCAGAAATGCATGTCTTTGGGTTCCAACACCCTGATTTGAGTGGAATTTAGCCCTTTCTTGGGGTTGCATCAACCTTGGGCGGAAATTATACATCACTTGGGCTTAGATCAAATATTTTATCAAGTGTTTGAAATTCCGAATTTACACTTGCTCTACAATAGACTCTCATCTTGTTTTATTCATCATTCTGATTTCATCCTAGAACTGGGCGGAAATTGCTGGGTTGTTGGGCTTGAGCCCCAAGAATTGAGCGGAAAATTGCATTTGCTTGGGCTCCATGTTAAAGCATGAGGGGTAATTAACTTCCCCCTTGGACTGGTGCAATGACTTGACTCCAAAACTTGAGTGGGGAATTATCTCTCCTTAGGCTTTGCCCCAAGACTTCGGCGGAAATGGAGGCATGCTTGGGCTCCTTCATTGAAGTTGATCTCAAAAACTCCTAAGTGTTGAAAGGGTTGATGCTTTCTTACCTTGTATTGATTTCAATCCAACACTAAACTTAATTTCCAATCTAGTTTTAGCAATTTAACTTTCAGCGTGTTCATGTTTTGAAGAGGTTGGAGCCCCACAAACGGGGCAGAAATTTGCACGCTTTGGGCTTCATTAGCAAATTTATCTCCTGAATTCACCTGAGTGTTGGATCACCTCCTTACATCATCCAAATTTCCTTTTCTTTTCAATTCTTCATTAAATTATTGAGGCCTTAGATTGGATTTCATATTTGCTTTGAGCTTGGGAGCCCCACTATTTGGGTAGAATTCAGCCCTCTCTTGGGCTCAAACCTTTCTGATTTTATACAAATGCTGGGCTAAATTCACCTTTTACTTGGGCTCCAGCAACTAAGATTGTCGCACAAAATTTAACTAAGTGCTAGGAACTCAAGATATTAAATCTGAATTCAACCCTTCCTTTCTCTGGCTTCCAACAAAACCCAGTCCAATTCAAACGTCTGCCAAGCCCTCCTGATTTCATGCCTTTTTCCCTTTGAGATCAAATTTCAACTAAGTGTGAAGAATGAGTTGCACATAACAACTCCTTACCCACTACAAGACCTAACTTGCAACTCAAAATTTCTAGCTTATTAACCCCCCAAGACTTTGAAATGGCTGCCAAACTAAGACTAAGCAAACAAACTACTAACCTAGCCAAGCAAAAAATGGGGTCGCCATTTGAAATGGGGCATGTGTGTTTTACAACATAACAAGAAGTATCTTCTTTTGTCTTATTTGTAGTAGAGAGTGTGTTGAGTGACTAAGTTGGATTGAAAATGGGTATTTTGATAAGTAATTTATATGTATGATAGATCTTGTATCATGTTAAATTAGACATGTTATTGTGGTATGGTAATTTGAGTTGCAGACTTGTGTTAATAAATTGAATACTTGAACAGGCAACTTGACTGAAACCTTTCATTAAGGTGGGTACCAAAAGTTCATCACCTAGTTATATTATTTTATTTATACATGGGATACACCTGAATTATTGATTTGGCATTTGTATCATGGAGTTCGCACGAGTATTTTAACTCGGACATGTTTGCTGATTATTTTCTAAGTTGCTGATTTGGGTGCGGACGCGGGTGTGAGAATCAAGTGCGCGGATGCGTGAATTTTTTTTTGGTGGGTTTTGGATGCGTTTATATATTTTAATATATATATACACACACACAAAGAAATGCAAGAAATATACAAAATTAAATCATTTGATAGTATGATACTTCATCATTGATCAAGATAAATATTAAATACCAATTGATAGTTCACAAATATTCAAATAATGAAGTTTATTTGATCATATACGTCTATGTTCACGATTCCAATGCGAATCAAAAAATTATTACAATTACAAAATCAAAATGTAGTTCATGATTCAATGTTCATCAATCAATATTCACTCATCAGAATCATAAGGATTCTCAAAAAAGTCCTCTTCATCTCCAGCTGCTGCAAGTTCAAGATCATTTGAAGTTTTGAACCCAAAGCGGTTCCACTTGTACTAGATGCAACATGTGTCAGCATGTAATCTTCATCATCATAATTTGTAGTGTGTCTAGTAAGATCCTCAACGGTTGCATCCAAGTTGGCACACTTAGGGGCTACATCCCAAAGCTTCTCTACCCCATCCTTGTAGTCTTCCTCCTTACATGACAAAAGACGCAAGTTGGTATGAATGTAAACCAATGTAAGAACCCTTCACAGGCTCTAACTGCTGAACTGTATTGTCTCAATATTTGTTTTGAAAGTTTATAATTTTTTGGGGATTTTCAAGAGTTCTAGAACAAAAAGCAAATATACCATAACCTGAAATTCTGAAACAAATTGAAAGACTGCTGCAATTTTGAATTGAATTTGCTGTAAATTGTCAAATACAATGAATGCTTATTTTTAATGAAAGTACTAGTAAAAAGCACTTCTACAACCATAAAGAACTTGATTTTTATTCGCAGAATGCTGATATAAATTGGTATGCTCAAACATTGAATGCAACTGCGCTTTCAAACCTTCAAATCATCAATCTCGGCCCTCATGAATTTTATTTGATTTTTTTTGCCAAATTGCAGCTTCTTGGGATTTGTGCCAATTTGGGATTGGCTGCAAATTCTCGTTTATGGCTGCAAATTATAATGATGGTCAATCACTACACTTATTCCTCCTTATTCTGAAATGCTGATATTGTCTTCTTCCCTCTCAACTGCTGAAAACCAATTCTGATGAAGCACAGTCTCTGAATGAAACCCTCTGATAATCCAAATTCACTAGATATTTCACTAGCTCAAATGGAGATCCACAAAAGAACTACGTTCTTCAATGTAAGAAGCTGAAACCCTTCTCAGAGCTCAAGACAAATCGATAATCAAATAACAATAACAATGGACGCCTTCTCTTTTCCCAATGCAAGCATAAATAAGCTCCAAAACCCTAATTCACAATTCCTAGGAAAGCTGCAATTTATTTCCTTAAATTCGTTGGAAAAATAATCATTAAATAAATTTAATGATTTAGACTTTGGAAACTCCATTAATAAATCTCCCCAATTAAAATATTCATTTGGCCCCATTCGATGAGAAATTGACCCTTCAAAGTGATTTAATATAAAGTTATTTTAAACTTTAATATTAAATCATTAATTAATGCTGGATCCACTGAAAATCCAATAATTCACTCAAAACTGCGAATCTGGCCATGCCATCTGAAATAGGACTCAGAGTAACCATTACCCATGTGACCAAATAAACTTGCTAAAAATACCAACTGCTAAAAATAACAACTCAACAAAATGAAGTCTAAAACATCTCACTAACCCAAATCAAAGGCACTGAGCTCTGCAGACGTTGAATCACCGGACAACAAAACTCTCCTGTGCTTGAGTTGACCCCCTATCCATCTCTATTAGCCTACGAGGGTCCAATGATAGGCTAACCAACAGCTAGAATGATGTCTTTAGCTAGAAGGGGACATCACAGTTCGCCCTTCTTGAAATTGCTTGTCCTCAAGCAATCTCAACTCTGGATGCTGTAAAATCTCTTCGCTCTCCCACGTAGCATCCTCAATCGGCATGTCCTTCCATTTCACCAAATACTCCGTGATAGTATGCCTCCTCAAATTCCTCTCCCTAAAGTCAATGATAGCCTCCGGCACTAAAACCAAGTTTCCCTCATCATTCAAGGGTGGAAGTACTGTAGAAGGAACAATCTGGTGTCCTAACTCCTTTTTGAGACGTGACACATGGAAAACATTTTGGACTCTGCGCTCTGTCGACAAATCTAACTCAAGCCACCTCACCAACTCTCTTGATCACCATGAAGGGTCCATAGTATCGTGGCTTAAGTTTCTCGACACCACTCTTTTTGAGAGTGGACTGGCGGTAAGTTTGTAGCATCAAATAGACCATATCCCCTACCTCAAAAGTCCGCTTAGTCCTCTTCTGATTTGCATACCGCTTTTGTTGATTCTGTGCCTTAGTGATATTTTCCTTAAGAGCCTTTACAATGTCCTGGCTCTCCTGTAAAAAATCTCCAGCACTAGGTACTCTCCTATCAGTTAAGAACAGATCCATGAAATTTGGTGCCTAATATCCATATAATGCCACGAAAGATGACATCTGGATAGACATGTGATAAGTGGAATTGTAGCAATACTCACATAAATAAATCCACTTAACCCAAGCCTTTTGCTGCCCTGCTATGTAGTTCCTGAGTTACCCCTCTACCCATTTGTTGACTATCTTAGTCTGCCCATCTGTCTGGAGATGGTAGCTAGTATTCGGAGTGAGCTTTGTCCCGCATAATCTGAATAACTCTTGCCATAAGTGACTCATAAACCTGCTGTCCTTGTCACTGACTATGCTCTGAGGTAAGCCATGCAACCTGAATACCTCACGAAAGAACAACTCTGCTACCTATGTAGCGGTGTATGTAGACGCAATCGGAAAGAAGTGGGCAAACTTCGTAAGCCGATCGACAACAACATATATACAGTCTCTGCCCTGGGCTCTCAGTAGTCCCGCGATGAAGTCCATGGACAAACACTCCCACTTCCTATCAGGAATCGGAAGCAGCTGTATAAACAGCTGGGTAAGCGTGTTCCTGTTTATTGTGCTGACAAGTAGGACACTCTCTAACATACTATAACACCTCAGCTTTGAGCCCTTTTCAAGAAAAATGCTCACAAATTTGCCGGTAAGTTTTATAAAAACCAGGATGTCCTGCCATAGGCGAATCATGATAAACCCTCAACACCATCCTCCTCATCTCTGATACCGGAACCAAATAAATGCGCCCTTTGTAAATGATAAGCTCATTCACAAGGGCATAGTCACTGTCCTGTACGACTCCATCTGTAAATCCTAATGCCCATGTATCCTTTGCATACTCGGCAAGGATCAAGTGTTTCTAATCCTCAGATATATTTGTCATCATGCTCAAATGGGGTCTGCGTGACAAGGCATCTGCTCAACATTTTGTGTCCCTTTGAAATAGGTGATATCACAATCATATGACTGTAATTTACTTACCTAGTTTTGCTGCTTGACATTTAGATCTCGCTGCCCCAGGAAATGTTTCAGGTTGTTATGGTCTGTTTTTATGCAAAATTTGCTGCCCACTAAGTATTGCCTGAGTTTGGCCAAAACATGCATTATGGCCAACATCTCCTTATCATAAATGCTGAGGCTCCTCTCAGATCCCTTGAGCTTCCTACTCATAAACTATTGGGTGCTTGTCTTGCATAAGCACCGCTCCAACACCTTCTCCAGATGCATCACAATGTAGCTCAAATGGTTTACTGAAATCTGGTAAAGCTAGCACTAGGCAAAAAGTCATCAACTCCTTGAATTTATCAAAACACTCTTGCGCCTCAGGGGTCCACAAGAAAGCCTCTTTTCTCATCAAATCCGTCAAGGGTACTGCATGCCTGGAATAACCGCTGACAAATCTCCTGTAGAACTCACACAAACCCAAAAATCCTCTCAACTGTGTAAGGTTTACCGGAGTAGGCCACTCAACAATAGCACAAATCTTTTCGGGATCCATGCATACGCCCTGTGCACTGATAATGTGACCCAAATACAACAACTCTGACAATCCCAGATCACATTTTGACTCCTTTGCGTACAAGGACTCTTTGCTCAGAATGCTCAACACTGTATCCAAGTGCTGCAAGTGCTCGTCCCATGTTTTACTGTAAACAAGGATGTCATCAAAGAAAACCAAAATGAATTTCCTCAACTGATGCTAAAAGACCCTATTCATTGTGGACTGGAAAGTAGCTGGAGCATTAGTTAGCCCAAATGGCATAACTACAAACTCGAAGTGGACACAATGACATCTGAATGATGTCTTCTCTACATCCTGCTCTCTAACTCGGATCTGATGATATCTTTATCTCAAATCAATTTTAGAAAAGAAACATGAACCATGAAGCTCATCTATCAACTCATCAATCCCTGGGATGGGGTACCTGTTTTTAATTGTTTTTTTATTCAAGACCTTGTAATCAATGCACATCCTGAGCGTGCCATCTTTCTTCTTCACTAATACCACTGAAGAAGCGAAAGGAGATTTACTTGGTCTAATATGGCCCATGGCAAGTAACTCCTTGATGTTCTTTTCTATTTCATCCTTCAATCTTTTTGGATGCCTGTATGGTGTAATCATAATGGGTTTGGCCCCCTCCAACTCAATGATGTGCTCAATTCCTCTATCAGGAAATCTACCTGGTGGAATATTACTAAACACCTTATAATGCTTGATTCTTAGCTCCTGTATGTATGGGTGATACTCTGACTTTTGCTGCCCCTGTGATGGCATCATAGTGCAACGAGCTGCCCACTCGACTTGGTTATGTCTCAGCAAGCTCTCCATGCGTCTGTAGGACATCATCTTAAACTCATTGTCACGGATGGCCTTAAGTATGTGTCTTTCCATCCAACTGAAACTTCATCTCCATATCTCTCAAATTGAGAGTGAACACTTCAATGTCATGTAACCAAGTCATACCAAGCACCAAATTTGTGTCACCCATGTTTACAACATAAAATTCAGCTTTGAAGTCAAAGTTATTAATCTTCAAGGGTAGACCTGTAATCTTCCTATCACATTTGAGGACGTAGCCATCAACTACCCTCACTCTCAGACCCTCAAACTGCTCTGTCTGAATCCCACGCCTCTTAACCAACCTGGAATCAATAAAATTATGAGTGGCACCTGTATCGAGCAAAGTGGTAACTCGTTGCCCAGCCAATACCCCTATCATCCTGTATGATTCCTCCTATTGTACACTGGTGAGACGGGCCTCCTTAAGTCTACCCTCAGTCTTCTCATCACTTGTAGCCATTTTGTTCAACTTTTCATCATCTGTGCTTTCCTTTTCTTCATTTGATTCCTCATTTTTAGATTGCTGGTCTGAATTTTCAGAGTCAAAATCCTCATAATAAGCCCACATAACCCTGTTTGCTTTGCCCTACGGTCTTAAAGGACAATCATGGTCTATGTCATAAGGTCCTTTGCAATAGAAACACAATTTCTTCTTCCGTAAATCATTAAGCGTTTCCCTGTCAAGTGGTGCAAAAGATTTATCTTTATTCTCAGTTTTAAATTCAATCCTCTCTGGTTTCTTAAAAAATGGTTTATTGTCTCTGCTGGAGGATGCTCCCTTGTGCTGAAATTTATTGACTGGAGTTGCATGTTCCATATCTCTGGCTTTCTTCATAGCCTCCTGCAAAGTGAAAGGATCAAAAGCCTTTATCCAACCTTTCAGTGGTTCAGATAACCCTTCCATGAACAAGACAATCAATCTCCTGTCAGATATGTGTGGCACCATAACTGACAACTGTTGGAATTCATTAATAAAAAGATCTAAGCTTTCTGTTTGTTTTAATTGAGCCAAATCTCTGAAGTAGACCTCTCCATCTTTCTTGTCAAACCTCTCCACCAATCTGTCCACAAAGTCCTGGTACAAAGTCACCTGATTGTGCTGAAGAGTGATCAAACCATGGTACCACCAATCGTGTGCTACTCCCTCCAAATGTAAGGTGACATTTTATTGCCTCAATCTCGGTCATAGGCCTTAATGCTAGAAAGGTATCAAGCTTGTGGATCCAAGCTTGCGCTGTCAATCTACCACTACCATCAAAAGTGGACAAAGAAAGCTTGCCTTTAGCACGCTTCAACTCATTATTCTGTCCCCTAGGTCTCCTGTCCTGTTTGACTGCACGGTAGTGTTCTCTTCTTTGGTTCACAAACCTCTCAAAAGTCATCCTCTCTCGCACCTGTGGTACCAATAGTTCCCATTCATCATTACCAGCCATAAGGATGTCTGCAAACATCTCATCCTCGACTTCCTCTACTGGCTCCTGCACTGGTTCCTCTCTAACAAAGGTGGGGCGTGTAGGCTTGTCTGCTGTCCTAGAATGTGTCCTCTATGCGCGTGGAGGACCGTGAACACTCCTATTATCCTCTTGATCCAAATTCGGCCTTGCCGGTGGATTCATACGCTCAACCATAGTGGTAAGAGCTTGTAACGTCTGAGCTACCTGTTGTTGCCCTGTAACCATGGCTCTAAAGAACTCTCTGGTGTCTTGATCTTCATTGTTCCTGTTTGCCTTGGGTGGGCTGCCATCATTCCTTTCACCCATGGTGACCAATTGCCTGTCTAAAACCTGTTCACCTTCAAGGAAGGCTCTCCTGCGTGTATAATACCTGTGAGGACCAACTTCTCCTGGCTGCATGTAAAATCCCTAACCCTCAGGATGGCAGGATTTAGCTCTGATACCAATGTAAGAACCCTTCACAGGCTCTAACTGCTGAACTATATTGTCTCAATATTTGTTTTGAAAGTTTATAATTTTTGGGGGATTTTCAAGAGTTTTAGAACAAAAAGCAAATATACCATAATCTGAAATTCTGAAACAAATTGAAAGGCTGCTGCAATTTTGAATTGAATTCGCTGTAAATTGTCAAATACAATGAATGCTTATTTTTAATGAAAGTACTAGTAAAAAGCAATTCTACAACCATTAAAATCCTGATTTTTATTTGCAGAATGCTGATATAAACTAGTATGCTCAAACATTGAATGCAACTGCGCTCTCAAACCCTCAAACCATCAATCTCGACCATCATGAATTTTATTTTATTTTTTTGCCAAATCGCAGCTTCTTGAGATTTGCGCCAATTTGGGATTAGCTGCAAATTCTCGTTTGTGGCTGCAAATTATAATGATGGTCAATCGTTGCACTTATTCCTCCTTATTCTGAAATGCTGATACTGTCTTCTTCCCTCTCAACTGCGAAAAACCAATACAGATGAAGCACAAATAGTCTCTGAATGAAACCCTCTGATAATCCAAATTCACTGGATATTCACCAGCTCAAATGGAGATACACCAAAGAACTACGTTCTCCAATGTTAGAAGCTGAAACCCTTCTCAGAGCTCAAGACAAATCAATAATCAAATAGTAATAACAATGGATGCCTTCTCTTTTCCCAATGCAAGTATAAATAAGCTCCAAAACCCTAAATCGTAATTCCTAGGAAAGCTGCAATTTATTTCCTTAAATTCATTGGAAAAATAATCATTAAATAAATTTAATGATTTAGACTTTGGAAACTCCATTAATAAATTTCCCAATTAAAATATTCATTTGGCCCCATTCGATGAGTAATTGACCCTTCACTTAAGTGATTTAATATAAAGTTATTTTAAACTTTAATATTAAATCATTAATCATTAATTAGTGCTGGGTCCACTGAAAATGCAATAACTCACTCAAAACTGTGAATCTGGCCATGCCATTTGAAATAGGAGTCGGAGTAACCATTTCCCATGTGACCAAATAAACTTGCTAAAAATAGCAACTCAACAAAATGAAGTCTAAAACATGTCACTAACCCAAATCAAAGGTACTGAGCTCTGCAGACGTCGAATCACCGGACAACCAAACTCTCCTGTGCTCAAGTTGACCCCCTATCCATCTCTATTAGCCTACGAGGGTCAAATGATAGGCTAACCAACAGCTAGAATGATGTCTCTAGCTAGAAGGGGACATCACAACCAAGTCTTCCACTTTTTTTGAGCCCAACCGGTTATGCTTAACTGAGTGGATAAAGGAGTATGTAATCCAATTCCATTCAGTGGAAGAACTTGCAACCTGAAAAGTGTTCACAAAAATAAAATAAAAAATGCAAAGCAAATTAAAGAATGCTAAGTACTAAATTGTAGAATACAAGTGGTAAAAAAAACAAAAAAAAGCTTACTTGTGAGAGGACCTTGATTGCAAGAGGTTGTAGATACTTAAATGGTTGACCATAGAGGTACCACCATGTGATAGTTTTCATGTCATATTGCTCCCCTATTGCTGTTGGAGTAAGATTTCTTCCCGAGGCAAACAAGCCAAATTCTGTCTTAACTTTTTTGTGCGCTTCTTCATCTGGGAAGAGTCTTTGAAAAGATTTCTTGCACCCATTAGCAACTTCTTCATATGCATATGGTGCTACTCTATCTGGTATACCAAGTAAATGCTATAGTACCTCGGAGATATGGCATATGCAAGGAGGTGCAAAGGGGTGGTCATCTTTTCCCAACGATGATGAATGATTGTATCCACCTTATTGCTCAAGGTTTCACATTCTATGGGGTCATTCTCATGTTTTTGTATTGGAAGTTTTACCTTCTCTATCATTGTGTCCATGCCATCATAGACATCCCCCAAACAAGGTTTATTTGTATCAGCAAATCAGAGCATAGTCTTGATAGGCTCGGTGAAATCCAATACATATTGCACATGAACACACCAACTGTCATCCAAGACCAATGTCTTGACCTTTTGGGCCCTCTCTGAATGTGAAGCCTTCTATACACCCCACTGGTTGGAAATAACCATTTGGCTCAATGCCTCTTGCACCTTGAGAAGTCTCATAACAATAGTATGAGATGCAAATCGGGTCTCAACAACCTAAGTAAGTTAATAACATGTCAATAAATATTAAGCAAATTTATATACAATTTGATAATTGAACATGACATAAAATTTATTAAAATTAAATAAATAAATTAAATTTAGCAATTACAATTTACCTTCAACAACTCCAATTTAGAGAAAGATCTGAATATCGATTGTGACATTTGGTGGTTCGTCACGAACATCTAGATCTCCTCCCCCTCTTGGTATATTTGTTTCACCCAATCTATTTGAGTGCCAACTTGCTACATCACCAAGTTGAGGGAGTATACGGTGCATGGTGTCCAAAAAATGTGGTCATATCGGCCCTCAACCAAAGCACCTGCACCCCTACAGTTTTTTGCATAGTCCGTGATTACCTGGACCACATTCTCATTGCCCACCATCTCTATGGCCTCAATGAGAATTTTGGAAATGAACTGTGCATCTTTCACTTCCCCTTCACAATCATCTGCCCTCAAAAACATTGCCCCTTTGGGGGACACTGCAATCACATTAATCAATGGATGGTTTCTTGTATCTTTCCATCCATCGGAAACAATAGAAACACCTGAAGTTTTCCAAGAATCTCTAATTGGTTGAAGAGATCTCTCTATAGAAGTCCTCTCTTTTTGCAATATGGTGGTACGCACCTTTTCATACCCAGGACTTGTGTAACCAGCCGGTGCACTATTGATGGCCTCCACCATCTCCTTCCAATACGTTGATCTCACCAAGTTGAAAGGAAGACCATTGGCATAGAGGCAACGTCCAATGAATTGATCAACAAGCTCTCTTGCCTCCATTTTAAATGCCGTGTCCAATGGACCTCTTTTGTGGGTGGTAATTTCTACTTCCTCTTCCACATCCGGTATTGGCAAGTATGAATGTTTGGAGGATACAACTGGTTCAGTGGGTAATTGCATTTTTTTTTCTTTCCGAATGGACCACCGTATGAAGTTTGTTTTGATCTTCTAACCAATCTATCAGCCTCTTCTTGTTCTTTTAGATATCCTGCTATTTGTGCAGCAGACATTGCCTTTGCATATTCCCATTCCTTTACCAACAGGGCCCATAAAATGTAGTTTAACTCACAAATATGAGCTATTGAATGGTTTACTATCACATACATTACACTTCCATTTATATGACCCACCTCCTGCAACCTATGAAATTCTTGTGGTATGTCTCCACAAAGGAGATCTTATCTCAATTTTGTATTTATCGGCTCCTTGCCTTTCCACTGAACTTTCACTACCGGTGGCAGCCATTCTTGCACAATACAATCTGATTTTTTGCTATTATAAGAAATTAATTAAATTTGAATTAGAAAAAAAACAATGAACGTCAAGCATACAAGTGCAAAAAAAGATACAAAAATATTAAAATAGATAGCTAAACTTGTTTCTATATTTCTATAAAAAGAAATGAAAAAATTTGAAAAATTTCTTCCCAAACTTGAAAAAATTCATCAAAATATCAAAAAATTCATTAAAAGACTCAAGAATGGGATCAAATGTTTAACTTAGGCACGTAGATCTCCTTTGTGAAAGCTATCTGGCACCCCACAAACGATCCTTTTCGAAAATAATCAACTGCCCTTCAAAATGCCAAAATGGAAACCAAATGAGAAGAGAGCAAAGAAGCAAACAAAATGAGATGCCAAAACAATGAATGGCCTCTATTAGGGCCGTTTTAGGGTTGAGAGGAAAAAAAAAATATTAAAAAACTCTATTTGGCACATTTTAAGTTGTTTTTTTCTGGTTTTGATGCTAGTTTTTGGCATTTTATGGTCGCCGGGCCCCCGGATGCGTTTGGATGCTCGGGGAAGCCTATGGATGTGCCCAGGGAGCGTTGTAGCTCCTTGTGGATGCGTTGGATGCACATCCATGCGCATCCATAGGGAGCTACAACGCTCCCTGGGCGCATCAGACAACACTCGCCTCCACATCCGAATGAGAACACATCCGCATCTGGATCCGGGGGCTGCAAGATAGCATCCGGTAACTAAGTTTTTTTTTATAAAAAAGTGTGGTTTTTGTCTGTTATTTGGGTTTTGCAAAATTTTTCCTAAAAACTTTAGTGTTGTTTTCTACAGCAGCGGGTTTCTTGTTTTTCGTGGTTTAGAATTACAGGAGGGATGGCCAACTTGGTCACATGACAAAGCTATGTAGAAAGAGGTTGGCTGATCAGCAATTCAACTAGGGAGGGTTTCCACTAGATGCTCATGTAATAGAACATTCTGAACATGAGTCAGCTTTCTACGCTTTTTGACCAGTAGATCATTTCCAATTTTTGGGTTTGGCTTGGTGTAGTTAATAAATTGGCCATTAAGGGAGGGTTTTAAAATAATATTGTAATATTTAGTTATAATGGTCAATTATGTTGTTAGGAAAGACTTTAGGATTATTCTTTATTCTCTTAGTTGTCTTCTGCTTTTCTTAGCTGTCAATCATATCCTTATTGGATAGATCATTTGTAACTCTTATTTAAGGAGACTTTCTCTCCTTTGTTAATATCAAATATTTCAATAATCATTCTGTCATTACTTTTCATAATAATTCCAAGGACCCGAAGAAAAAATTTATCACCTGGTTCCTTTTTACCTGTGGTGGATTGTTGGCCATTGATTTATGAGAGTTTCCATGAGACATTCTCAATTGATCCATTCCATTCTTTAGGATTAATGATCTTGATCATGTAAGGATTGTTTGATCTCCATGGTTGACATTGTCTTGTAAGTTGGAAATCTATGGCACTTTGAACATTGACTGTAGTGGTCAGACAGCTTCAATTTGTAATTTTATCAAAAATTGTTTTGATGGTTTGCTAGTTGTATTTTTCCTATTGGCCAGTCTATTGTCTTTTTAATTGAGAAGAAATACTATTATTTTGATGTACGATTTGATCTACAGGGAAGTGTTTCCAATCATCTCTTTACCAGATAAAGGTTGAGTTGAGAAGGATATTGTAGAAAACCTGCCAAGTTAGTGAAACATTATATTTTGGTCTATGAATTAGAAAAACATTCAACAATCTCTTTTTCAGCTTTTACATTTGAGGCTTACTAGATAATAGAGGCAGATGCTTGCATTATTGAATGAAAGTGATTTGTTTGTTTAAGAAGTGTAAGTTTAATTACATGTGCAATTTCACAGAAAGATGCTCAGTACTCGTAATTTATTTCCATGTCACACACATAAGTTTTAGCTATTGCAATGACACATATTTGCAGGTACTTAAGTGGGAGGATGTGGCAGTAGGAGAACCTGGTGAAGGTGAAATACGTGTTAAACATAAAGCTATTGGAGTGAACTTTATTGATGTGTACTACCGGAAAGGCGTGTACAAAGCTGAGCTACCTTTCACGCTTGGTAAGTATTGAAGATTCTACTTATTACGGAAATATGTAATTTCATCCGTATGTTCTGATTACTTTTAGTTTACATGTTTAATGATGCTCTACATCAGTATAGCTTGCATGGAATATATACAATTGGGGCCAGAAGTGGACATGTGAGCCTTTCAATTATAATCTCTAGTAAGTTTCTTTGTAATTATTAGAAAGTATATGTTAGTAACATTCAGTGAGTGCTAAGTTTATCTCAATGCGAGCAGTGCAATAAGTTAATAAGATATTAAGAGGCTATGGACAGCATTATGAAAAGGCCAGCCCTTGAATGCCTTTGGCTGATTTGGAAAAATGCATTGAAAAGGCATACGCATTATTCATTGTTTGAAACTTAGAACCTGTGCCACATGTTGAAGCAGATAGTATATCCATTTGATGTCTGAGTGAACTTATTTTTTCACATTCCAAATTATATTTTATTCTTGACATAGTGGTTGCCCAGGGTTTCTCCCAGTACAGCTCAGCAAATGTGTGTTTACGCATCCTATCCATTATCCATATTGGATGCAACTATACATATTACAAATATGATAATATCCCTTTTCCCTATTCATTTTCTAGGTAGGAATAGTTTGCCATCTTCTTTTGACTGCTTTTGTACACAATTGTACAAAGACAATTAGAGAACTATCATTAACCCAATAAACAGTAGGAAGGCCTAGCCATTTTTTGCTGTTACTATAAGAGCGTGCTTAGCCATATGGAGGCAATAGAACACATCCTCAGTGCATATAGGCTGCAGAGAGTTAGTACAAAAAATAACCAGCTGTTTCACTAAAATCTCCAGGGTATCTAAAAGCGTCAAACTCAGTGAAGCTGCAGGACCTATGGAACCATGGAATACACAGCCTAGAGGCCAGTGTGAGGCAGCCATGGGATTGGATTGAAACAATGGAAATCAAAGGTCCGGTTCTACCTGGTGAAGCCGGCGTCCCAGTCTGGTTCGTTCGGAAGCCGGGTTTGGATTTGGTACCCTGTGGGCTCGGACAGGGTCTGGCCCACAGCTTGTGGGTTCGTGCTGCCAAACCTGGGGAGAATTTGTGAAGAATTTGCAGTCCCGCGGCAGGACCCGGGCAGAATTTGACAATTTTTTGACTCTTTAAAGTTTTTTAAAACTGTTTTTGGTCTTTTTTGGTCAACTTGACACTTCAACCCTAAAATTGACCACTAAAAAGACTAAAAAGGTGAAACCTATCTCATTTGTGTATTTGTGAATGAGAAAACATAACTTCTTGCCTCCATTGCTGAACTTTCTTGTTTTCTTGCCATTGCTCAAGGAGTGTTGAAGGGTGATTGTTTTATGCTCTAAGCTGCATATATGTATATATATTTTATTTTCGATATGTTTTGTACAAACAAACCCAAAGTGAATCCAAACCTCCCCAACAATTTGATCGAACCCGTGAACCTGAATCCGAATCTGAACCAGGACTGGCAACTTAGATGAAAATATTTCAGCTCAATCTCACAATGGGAAGTGCCATGGCAATATCAACCAAAACAATGGGTGAAGCAAAGAGTTCTTCCCCAGGTCCATCATATATAGTTGTTAACTATTTTAAACTCTATGCATGTTTTGTAACATTAAGGTGAAAAACAAGCGCATATATCTTTTCTTGCTTAAATTAATGTCTAATACTCTAAATCATTCTTAAGGTAATGTTTCATGGGCACTTGTGTAATAGTGCTCTGTAATCAACCTAAAAAATATTTATGCTTGTTTGCAGAATTTTGTAACCTATAACTTCAATGAATATAAATACTTTTTATATCAAAAGAGAAAAAGGGAGCATATGGCTTTCATGGCCTAGCTTGTCACTTGCCTTTTTCTTGGAGATTTATATCAGAACTTCTCTGGATGATTAACCATATCCTTTGATTGTTTGTTGTAGAAAAAGTAGATAAATTACACAGGTAAGGTCCACAATCATGTCTTTGTTTTAGGGGTATTTCAAAACAAACATAATGTGCCATTTAATGAGACTCCAGTTTTAGCCTGGGGGCAATACACTAGTAATTATGCATGAAGAGAAGAAACAAGAATTTGAGTCATATTCTATTCAATGCCATTTTATAGCCTCAGAAAAGTGTGAGTAAGCTACTTATTTTGGAGGATGGTAGAATATACAGTCTCACTGTGGTACATGGAGCATAATAAGAGGACTATCTCAGGATATGCAATTTGTAACTTTTGTCACTGGTTCGGTTGCAAAGGTTCCATTGTCATTTAAGTACCTTCTTGAAAAGAGAGGATATCTTGATCAATCAATTTGTGTTCAATATTAAAGTCTTAATATTTGCTATTATCTTTTGTGATTCTCTTCCACATGAGTTTCACATTGTTTTGTTGATTTATCAAAATACCTCAACTTGCAAACTAGAATGGATAGATAAAGTTGTTCAGACTCCACAGTAACGTATAGGAGGATTGGTGTCTCAAAAAATATATTTGATGTAAATATGTATCTTTTGTATGTGGGATCAGGTGACTGTGTCAAAGCTCAAAATTTCCGAGTTCTCTTCTTTCACTTCAGAAAAAGTGAAAAACACACCATCGTGCGATGATGACTGATCCCCTATCTACTTTTCTACTTAAATGCACACTGACTTTAATTTAAGAAGTATTAATTTTTATCAAAGAAAATTTTGGACCATTTTCAAGTTTGCTTTTGTCATTTTTGTCTATAATCCTAGCTAATGTTCTCTATTGCTTGGGTAAGTATGAATTTAAACATTTTGAAGTTATTTGTACACAACCCTTATCTGCGCACGTGTTGTATTTTAAGGTTATCTAAATGTCAAATCCATCATCGCACTGATGAACATGTGAATACTTATATTGAAATTGTCACTGATAATGTGTAAAATATTTGGAGGTTTTTTTTGGTAGACATGTTTAGTATTTCAGTCTAGGGTACGTTCATAGTGAGCTCCTTTATTACCTTCACGCTTTCTTTTATATAACAGGAAGGGAAGCAGTGGGAGTGGTAACTGCAGTAGGACCAGGACTGACAGAAAGACAGGTGGGTGATATAGTTGGCTATGCAGGGAACCCTATGGGTTCATACTCTGAAGAACAGATTCTTTCTGCAAGTGCTGTTGTACCAGTGCCATCGAACATTGATCCTATCTTGGGTGCTGCAATTTTGCTGAAGGGTATGACTGCTCAGTTTCTTGTTCGGCGTTGCTTTAAGGTATATGATCTAATCGCCAAATTCAATTTTATTCTCAATTCATTTTCATGCTATTTGTGAGATCAAAAGGAAAGGTTAACTGTGGATTTCGGTTTTACATTATTTTTGTACATTTGAAATACCTATTCATTGAATATCCATTATGGAACATCATGAGTATAGGTGGAACCTGGGCATACAATTCTTGTTCATGCTGCTGCTGGAGGGGTAGGATCTTTGTTATGTCAATGGGCTAATGCCCTTGGTGCAACTGTCATTGGCACAGTATCTACCAAAGAGAAGGCTGCACAAGCAATTGAAGATGGATGCCATCATGCCATCATCTACACCCAGGAAAATTTTGTAGATCGTGTCAAAGAAATTACAAAGGGACAGGGTGTGCAGGTCGTTTATGATTCAGTGGGCAAGGACACATTCCAGGTATAGAGATGCTGCAATTTGATTTTTTTTTCAGAAGCGCCATGCTTTACAATGTTGATTTCTCTATGTCAGGGATCTTTAGAGTGCTTGGCTTCCAGAGGTTACATGGTGAGCTTTGGCCAGTCATCAGGTGTCATCGATCCTGTTCCTTTGTCAGCCCTTGCCTCAAAATCTTTGTTTTTGACTCGGCCTTCCTTGATGCAATACACTGCAACTCGGGAAGAGCTCCTGAAAACAGCAGGAGAATTATTTGACAATGTTGCCTCCGGTGTTCTAAAAGTCCATGTGACTAAGACATACCCACTGTCAGAAGCTGCAAAGGCTCATGCTGACCTTGAGGCTAGGAAGACAAGCGGTTCAATAATTTTGATTCCTGATAATAGCTGATGTGCAAAAATATATGCAACTGTGTATCACTCTATGCAAGGGCATATTTGTTAATTGAGCATGGCTTTTGTATATAAGATTTGCAGTAAATAAGCTCAAAAGAAGTTTACTAGCTATAACTTCTGGTAATAAGCTCAAAAGAAGTTTACTAGCTCAAAAGAAGTTTACTAGAATCATTCATTCATGCTTGACATCTGTCTTAGCATGGTTGGATTATAACTGCAAGTGTGGTGATCTACATTGTGTGTGCTTATGTTTACTAGTTAAAGCTTTTTAGTTGAAAAAAATACTGAGCAGTCAGTTTGCATTGTGTTGTGTGACTATTTTCTCTCATAAAGTTACTTAGTGACATTGTCGGACAAACTTTTCAAACTTATAGTTGACAGGAAATCTTGGTCATAAGCAGTATCCAAATTCTTCAGGCTTTTGTAGATCATCATATACTATTTTTCACTGTTCAGGTCATCACTCCTGAGAGTGAAGCTCCTTCCTAGATTTGCCTCGAGGTTGTGCATCAAAGACTCTTTGGCTTACTGTTGGCTCTGATCCACGCAAGGTTTGTTTGGAAGCTTTTCAACAAAGAAATCTCTTAAAGGGTTTATCGATAAGTGCAATATCAAATTCCTTTCCAAGGAATTTGACCTAGTAATTATTAATAATTCGAGGCTTATCATTTTCTCGAATGTATTCTAACTAAATTATTGTCAAGGCTCTTGCCTTGAGGTTAAAAAAACTTAAAAACTTACTCCTTTCCATTATTCAACCATGGCAGACAAGTTACATTTAAGGGAAATATATTTTGGACAAAATCACTGACGTTTTGGAAGGTATTTAATGGGACAGCCTCTCCAAACATGTGATGCTCATCAAAATCAACTTTACAAAACAAATGACAAGATAGAATGACTTTGGGAACTCCCTTCAGTGATGTTGCATCCTGTTTTACCCGTTGAGAAGAGCAAGAAAAGAAATGCAAACTCAGATTTAATAAACAGTTGCACATAAAATAGACACACACCACCATATTTACATGGTTCACCTTTAAAGGCTACATCCACAGGAAAAGCAGAGCAAACTTTGTTTTTATTAATTGTTGCAGCAGCTTACAAAGTTGCATGCTCATTTCATAATCCACACGTTAATGAAATCAACAAAAAAATATGAAGAGACAAGAGGAAAAAATGAAGAGGCAGGGAGAGAAACAGTCCAAGATCATTGGTTTTCCAATTCATCAATCTCCCACTTGAACTCCAACCACTGCTGCATGTAATCACACAGATATATCCCACTTTTCTAGGTGTATTGTTGCATCTTAATCAGGCCAAGAGAAGCTCTGAAAAAATCAAGCTTCTCCTTTGTGACTACTTACGTAAGTGCATCAGCAGGATTCACACTAGCATGTACTTTTTCCAACTTTAACTTGCCCTCTTCAAGGACACTCCTGAAAAAATGATAACTCTGTGTTTTTTTTCTATTGTCAAAGGCTGCATTTTTGGTTAGATTTATAGCACTATTGTTGTCACCATACAACATGAAAACTATTTGTTTGCTCCCCAATTCACCCAATAAATGCTGCAACCATAACATTTCTTTAGCACCTTTGGTGAGAGCAATGTACTCTGCTTTGGTAGTGGAGGGTGCTACCACTTGTTGCAATCTAGAAACTCAATTGATCGCTGCCCTCGCAAATGTGAAAAAATAACCAGTGGTAGATCATCTTTCATCCAAGTCGCGAGCCACATTAGAATCAAGAAACGTGAAGAATCCTTAAAATATCTCAAAACCCACTTAATTGCTTGCCAATTAGTCTTGCTAGGATCACTCATATACTTGGTGACCACTCACATTGCATGAGCAATGTCGAGTCTTGTACAGACTATTGAGTACATAAGACTCCCAACAATGGAGGAGTAAGGTACTCCTTTCATTTATTCTCTCTCTTCTTATGTCTTTGAAAACATTTAAGAGGATAGCTTAAATTTTTTAAATGATTAGGTAAGGGAGTGCAAACTAGGTTGGCATCTTTCATGTTGAACATATCCAGAACCTTGTCAATGTACTTTTATTGTAACAATTTCAATTCTCTTTGCTGCCTATCTTTGATAATAGTCATTCCAAGAAATAGCTTACCACCTCCTAAATCCCTTATTGAAAACTTGTTAGCCAATTGTTGTTTAACTTGCTAACAACATTCATGTTAGTTCCAGGTACTAGCATATCATCAACATATAGCAACACAAACAAAAACTCAGCATTCTCCAAAACCTTAGAATAAACACATGGATCAAATTCAAATAGTAATTTTGCTCAGTCGTGAAGGAATCGAACTTGAGGCTGTGGAGCTTTGTTTCAGCCCATACAAGGCTCATTTCAATTTGCAAACTAGATTCTCCCGTCTTCTTTTCTTGAAGCCTTCTGGTTGTTGCATATATAACTACCTGATCACCATGTAGAAATGTGGTCTTTACATTAAGCTATTTTTGTTCAAAATCATAAACAACAACTACCCAACATTGCCTAAATAGTAGTCATTTTCACTTTAGGTGGATTTTTTTGGTGAAAACAATGCCTTATGCTGGTCATATCCTTTCATTACTAATTTGGCCATGAATTGCTTCTTGCCATTGTCTTCTTTCAACTTGTATACCCACCCATTTTTTGAAGCTTTTAGTTTACGTATGTTAGTATTATCAGGTCCAAGATTGGGGGAGGGGGGGTTGGCATGAATCAGTAATCTAACAATTTCAACTTATCATTAACCATTCAATCACTTGCATCAATAAACATTTATTGCATGAAAAGCTTAAGCAATAAGAATAGACATCCACAATCATGCAACACAATAACACCAAAATTTGTTCTGTGGAAACCCAACTGGGTGAAAACCACGTGTGGGGATGACACCCACTAAAATCTGCACTCTTCTGAAATACACCCGGTTAAGAGCTTAGCCCTGTTAAAAGCTTACAATAATGCTCGGTTAAGAGCAAGACCCTGTTAGGAGTCACCCAGTTAATGGATTACTTATAGTCCTGTTAGAAGTTTTACCCTGTTACGAGTAACTTGATTAAAGGATTTCAAACCCTAATTAAAGAGTCATTTGATTAAAGGATTTACGATTCAGGGCGTGAATCAGTAATCTAACAATTTCAACTTATCATTAACCATTCAATCACTTGCATCAATAAACATTTATTGCATGAAAAGCTTAAGCAATAAGAATAGACATCCACAATCATGCAACACAATAACACCAAATTTTTTCTCGTGGAAACCCAACTAGGTGAAAACCATGTGTGGGGATGACACCCACTAAAATCTGCACTCTTCTGAAGTACGCTCGGTTAAGAGCTTAGCCCTGTTAAAAGCTTACAATAATGCCTAGTTAAGAGCAAGACCTTGTTAGGAGTCACCCAGTTAATAGATTTACTTATAGCCCTGTTAGAAGCTTTACCCTGTTACGAGTAACATGATTAAAGGATTTCAAACCCTAATTAAAGAGTCACTTGATTAAAGGATTTACAATTCAGACCAGTTAGAATCTACCCGATTAAGGGATTTAGCTTAATGAAGTTGTTAGGAATCAACAAGTAAATGATATGAGAAAGTAGCACTTCCTTTGCTAATACAGACCCAGTTCAAGCTCAATCTCTGCTACACATACATACAATCTTCTCTCTTTTATCTTCTCTATCGATTGCATCTCTTTATCCACAATCTACACTTGTCTTTCTCAACATTTCACATATTTATACAATATAAGTACATTAGGGAAAATAACAACCTTACAAAATGTTTTACAATCTTTCCTGCTCAATGAGCTAGCCCTAAAACGTGTTACAAACCTATAACACTTTCTAACAAACTCAGGCCAACCTTCTAATTCATCACACATCGATTTAACAAAGAAAAGTCAAACCAAAATACATTCTTTAATGTTCTTGCACAACCTCCAATAAATCCGATCTCAACGATCACAAACATGCCAACTCAACAATTCTCGTCGATCACCAGCAACACCACAATCCCTTTGACACATAAACACTAATAGAAACATGGTGCACCATCACTAGTCAAGGATCTAATTGACTGTTCTATAGAACACCTTTAAGTCTTTGCTGAACAACCTTTTGTCACTTGAAACTTAGCCTTCCGTTCATCAAAACATGATGCGTTCGTAACCACAACCTGATGACATATCCAAGATACACATATTATGACCACAACATCAGAATCAAAACATTGTTCACAAAATCATCAAAACATTATACCTGTGTAACATCCTGTTCTTCTCGTTAACCTGTCAACTTGCAACCAATCACAACTCACTCCATACAAAAGATAAATCTTTGCGGTTATATATATAGCATCTAAAGACATCACTTAGTCATTCTATATGATCGCACACTCCAATTCTCTCTACAACTCAGAATTCAATCTCTTGAACATACATCAGCATAACAACACTATGAAACACTAAGTTGACATCAATGACAACATCATCACCATAACTGAGCATCTTACCAAACACATAACATCTCAACAGACTCAACACCAATTATGCTAACAATCTCCCCTTTGGCATTGATGACAACACCAACAATACCAAGTAATCATCTAGCTGATCTAGATACAAAAAACAAAATGCCCCCGTTAGCTGATACATATTTTCTGTTCTCTGATCTCGATTTCAGGTTCTCTCTTAGTCAACTCCCCTTTACTACTTCACCTCTTGTTCATCTCCCCCTTTGACAACAATGCCAAAGATGCATTAAGCCCAATACATCATCTGCTTCAACTGTCTTATTCTCTGTCTGACTGCTCCCCCTAAGGAGTAGTCCCCTGATCACCAATCCACAGTGAAAAATATGATAATAAATTCACTAGATTGATGCACCTACAACATTGTAGTTTTGTTCAGGTAGGGGAATAACCCATAGCTTACCTCTAAGGTACTCAAAAGTATCCTTAGGTAATGTCTTAGTGAATATATATGCTCTCTGCTCCTTTGTTGGTACATATTCCAACTTTACCTCTTTCTCATGCACTCTCTTAAAAAATGATTCTTAATTGCAATGTGCTTAGTTTTGGAATGCATCATAAGATTCTTGGAAATATTTATAACACTTGTGTTATAACAAAAGATAGTTACCGATTCAGTCACCTTTTCCTTGAGGCCTTCAAGAATCTTCTTCATACATGCAATCCATGTACAATTTATAGCCATTACAACATACTCAGCCTCTGTTGTATATTGTGAGATACAATTTTGTTTCTTTCTTGTTCATGACACGAGCGTTTCTCATAGAAAGAATGCACCACCACTTGTACTTTTTCTATCATCAACATTTTCTGCTCAATCAACATCAGTAAATACATTCAAGGAAAAATTATCATCATGAGTATACCACAGACCATAATCTAACAATTTCAACTTATCATTAACCATTCAATCACTTGCATCAATAAACATTTATTGCATGAAAAGCTTAAGCAATAAGAATAGACACCCACAATCATGCAACACAATAACACCAAAATTTTTTCCGTGGAAACCCAACTGGGTGAAAACCACGTGTGGGGATGACACCCACTAAAATCTGCACTCTTCTGAAGTACGCTCGGTTAAGAGCTTAGCCCTGTTAAAAGCTTACAATAATGCTCGGTTAAGAGCAAGACCCTGTTAGGAGTCACCCAGTTAATGGATTACTTATAGCCTTGTTAGAAGCTTTACCCTGTTACGAGAAACATGATTAAAGGATTTCAAACCCTAATTAAAGAGTCATATGATTAAAGGATTTACGATTCAGGGCGTGAATCAGTAATCTAACAATTTCAACTTATCATTAACCATTCAATCACTTGCATCAATAAACATTTATTGCATGAAAAGCTTAAGCAATAAAAATAGACATCCACAATCATGCAACACAATAACACCAAATTTTTTACCGTGGAAACCCAACTAGGTGAAAACTATGTGTGGGGATGACACCCACTAAAATCTGCACTCTTCTTAAGTACGCCCGGTTAAGAGCTTAGCCCTGTTAAAAGCTTACAATAATGCCTAGTTAAGAGCAAGACCCTGCTAGGAGTCACCCAGTTAATAGATTTACTTATAGTCCAGTTAGAAGCTTTACCCTGTTACGAGTAACATGATTAAAGGATTTCAAACCCTAATTAAAGAGTCACCTGATTAAAGGATTTACAATTCAGACTAGTTAGGATCTTCCTGATTAAGGGATTTAGCTGAATGAAGTTGTTAGGAATCAACAAGTAAATGATATGAGAAAGTAGCACTTCCTTTGCTAATACATACCTAGTTCAAGCTCAATCTCTGCTACACATACATACAATCTTCTCTCCTTTGTCTTCTCTCTCGATTGCATCTCTTTATCCACGATCTACAGTTGTCTTTTTCAACGTTTCACATATTTATACAATATAAGTACATTAGGGAAAATAACCACCTTACAAAACGTTTTACAATCTTTCCTGCTCAATGAGCTAGCCCTAAAACATGTTACAAACCTAGAACACTTTCTAACAAACTTAGACCGACCTTCTAATTCATCGCACATCGATTTAACAAAGAAAATTCAAACCAAAATAAATTCTTTAATGTTCTTGCACAACCTCCAATAAATCCGATCACAAACATGCCAACTCAACAATTCTTGTCGATCGCCAGCAACACCACGATCCCTTTGACACATATACACTTACAGAAACATGGTGCACCATCACTAGTCAAGAATCTAATTGACTGTTCTATAGAACACCTTTAACTCTTTCCTTCTCAGTCAACATCAGTAAATACACTCAAGGAAAAATTATCATCATGAGTATACCATAGAGCATAATCTAACAATTTCAACTTATCATTAACCATTCAATCACTTGCATCAATAAACATTTATTGCATGAAAAGCTTAAGAAATAAGAATAGACATCCACAATCATGCAACACAATAACACCAAAATTTTTCCCGTGGAAACCCAACTTGGTGAAAACCACGTGTGGGGATGACACCCACTAAAATCTGCACTCTTCTGAAGTATGCTCGGTTAAGAGCTTAGCCTTGTGAAAAGCTTACAATAATGCTCGGTTAAGAGCAAGACCCTGTTAGGAGTCACCCAGTTAATGGATTACTTATAGCCCTGTTAGAAGCTTTACCTTGTTATGAGCAACATGATTAAAGGATTTCAAACCCTAATTAAAGAGTCATCTGATTAAAGGATTTACGATTCAGGGCGTGAATCAGTAATCTAACAATTTGAACTTATCATTAACCATTCAATCACTTGCATCAATAAACATTTATTGCATGAAAAACTTAAGCAATAAGAATAGACATCCACAATCATGCAACACAATAACACCAAATTTTTTCTCATGGAAACCCAACTAGGTGAAAACCATGTGTGGGGATGACACCCACTAAAATCTGCAGTCTTCTGAAGTATGCACGGTTAAGAGCTTAGCCCTATTAAAAGTTTAGAATAATGCCTGGTTAAGAGCAAGACTTTGTTAGGAGTCACCCAGTTAATAGATTTACTTATAGCCCTGTTAGAAGCTTTACCCTGTTACGAGTAACATGATTAAAGGATTTCAAACCCTAATTAAAGAGTCACTTGATTAAAGGATTTACAAGTCAGACCAGTTAGGATCTACCCGATTAAGGGATTTAGCTTAATGAAGTTGTTAGGAATCAACAAGTAAATGATATGAGAAAGTAGCACTTCCTTTTCTAATACATACCCAGTTCAAGCTCAATCTCTGCTACACACACATACAATCTTCTCTCTTTGTCTTCTCTCTCGATTGCATCTCTTTATCCACAATCTGCACTTTTCTTTCTCAACATTTCACATATTTATACAATATAAGTACATTAGGGAAAATAACCAACTTAGAAAATGTTTTACAATCTTTCCTGGTCAATGAGCTAGCCCTAAAATGTGTTACAAACTTAGAACACTTTCTAACAAACTCAGCCCGACCTTCTAATTCATCACACATCGATTTAACAAACAAAAGTCAAACCAAAATACATTCTTCAATGTTCTTGCACAACCTCCAATAAATCCGATCTCAACGATCACAAACATGCCAACTCAACAATTCTCGTCGATCACTAGCAACACCACGATCCCTCTGACACATAAACACTTACAGAAACATAGTGCACCATCACTGGTCAAGGATCTAATTGACTGTTCTATAGAACACCTTTAACTCTTTGCTGAACAACGTTTTGTCACTTGAAACTTGGCCTTCGGTTCATCAAAACATGATGTGTTCGTAACCACAACCTTATGACATATCCAAGATACACATATTATGACCACAACATCAGAATCAAAACATTGTTGACAAAATCATCAAAACATTATACCTGTGTAACATCCTGTTCTTCTCGTTACCCTGTCAACCTGCAACCAATCATAACTCACTCCATACATAAGATAAATCTTTGCAGTTATATATATAGCATCTAAATACATCACTTAATTATTTTGTATGATTGCACACTCCAATTCTCTCTACAACTCAGAATTCCATCTCTTGAACATACATCAGCATAACAACACTATGAAACACTAAGTTGACATCAATGACAACATCATCATCATCATAACTGAGCATCTTACCAAACACGTAACATCTCAACAGACTCAATATCAGTTATGCTAACAATCTCCCCTTTGGCATTGATGACAACACCAACAATACCAAGTAATCATCTAGCTGATCTAGATACAAAAAACAAAATGCCCCCGTTAGCTGATACATATTTTCTGTTCTCTGATCTCGATTTCAAGTTGTCTCTTAGTCAACTCCCCTTTACCACTTCACCTCTTGTTCATCTCCCCCTTTGACAACAATGCAAAAGATGCATTAAGCCCAATACATCATCTGCTTCAACTGTCTTATTCTCTGTCTGACTGCTCCCCCTAAGGAGTAGTCCCCTGATCACCAATCCATAGTGAAAGATATGGTAATAAATTCACTAGATTGATGCACCTACAACATCTTAGTTTTGGTCAGGTAGGGGAATAACCCATAGCTTACCTCTAAGGTACTCAAAAGTATCCTTAGGTAATGGCTTAGTGAATATATATGCTCTTTGCTCCTTTGTTGCTACATATTGCAACTTTACCTCTTTCTCATGCACTCTCTCTTAGAAAATAATTCTTAATTGCAATGTGTTTAGTTTTGGAATGCATCATAAGATTCTTGGAAATATTTATAACACTTGTGATATAACAAAAGATAGTTACCAATTCAGTCACCTTTTCCTTGAGGCCTTTAAGAATCTTCTTCAACCATGCAATCCATGTACAATTTATAGCTGTTGCAACATACTCAGCCTCTGTTATATATTGTAAGATACAATTCTATTTCTTTGTTGTTCATGACACGAGCCTTTCTCCTAGAAAGAATGCATAACCACTTGTACTTTTTCTATCATCAACCTTTCCTGCTCAGTCAACATCAGTAAATACACTCAAGGAAAAATTATCATCATGAGTATACCACAGACCATAATCTAACAATTTCAACTTATCATTAACCATTCAATCACTTGCATCAATAAATATTTATTGCATGAAAAGCTTAATAAATAAGAATAGACATCCACAATCATGCAACACAATAACACCAAAATTTTTCCCGTGGAAACCCAGCTGGGTGAAAACCACGTGTTGGGATCACACCCACTAAAATCTGCACTCTTTTGAAGTACGCTCGGTTAAGAGCTTAGCCCTGTTAAAAGTTTACAATAATGCTCGGTTAAGAGCAAGACCTATTAGGATTCTCCCAGTTAATGGATTACTAATAGCCCTGTTAGAAGATTTACCCTGTTACAAGAAACATGATTAAAGGATTTCAAACTCTAATTAAAGAGTCATCTGATTAAAGGATTTACGATTCAAGGCGTGAATCAGTAATCTAACAATTTCAACTTATCATTAACCATTCAATCACTTGCATCAATAAACATTTATTGAATGAAAAGCTTAAGCAATAAGAATAGACATCCACAATCATGCAAGACAATAACACCAAATTTTCTCCCTTGGAAACGCAACTAGGTGAAAACCACGTGTGGGGATGACACCCACTAAAATCTGCACTCTTCTGAAGTATGCCCAGTTAAGAGCTTAGCCCTGTTAAAAGCTTACAATAATGCCTGGTTAAGAGCAAGACCCTATTAGGAGTCACCCAGTTAATAGATTTACTTATAGCCTTGTTAGAAGCTTTATCCTTTTACGAGTAACATGATTAAAGGATTTCAAACCCTAATTAAAGAGTCACCTGATTAAAGGATTTACAATTCAGACTAGTTAGGATCTACCCGATTAAGGGATTTATCTTTATGAAGTTGTTAGGAATCAACAAGTAAATGATATGAGAAAGTAGCACTTCCTTTGCTAATACAGACCCAGTTCAAGCTCAATCTCTGCTACACATACATACAATCTTCTCTCTTTTGTCTTCTCTCTCGATTGCATCTCTTTATCCATAATCTACACTTGTCTTTCTCAACATTTCACATATTTATACAATATAAGTACATTAGGGAAAATAACCACCTTACAAAATGTTTTACAATCTTTCTTGCTCAATGAGCTAGTCCTAAAACGTGTTACAAACCTAGAACACTTTCTAACAAACTTAGGCTGACCTTCTAATTCATCACACATCGATTTAACAAAGAAAAGTCAAACCAAAATACATTCTTCAATGTTCTTGCACAACCTTCAATAAATCCAATCTCAACGATCAGAAACATGCCAACTCAACAATTCTCGTTAGTCGCCAACAACACCACGATCCTTCTGACACATAAACACTTAGAGAAACATGGTGAACCATCAGTGGTCAAGGATCTAATTGACTGTTTTATAGAACACCTTTAACTCTTTGTTGAACAACCTTTTGTCACTTGAAACTTAGCCTTCCGTTCATCAAAACATGATGCGTTCGTAACCACAACCTCATGACATATCCAAGATACACATATTATGACCACAACATCATAATCCAAACATTGTTGACAAAATCATCAAAACATTATACTTGTGGAACATCATGTTCTTCTCGTTAACCTGTCAACCTACAACCAATCATAACTCACTCCATACATAAGATAAATCTTTGCGGTTATATATATAGCATCTAAATACATAACTTAGTTATTATGTATGATCGCACACTCCAATTTTCTCTACAACTCAAAATTCAATGTCTTGAACATACATCAACGTAACAACACTAAGTTGACATCAATGACAACATCATCATCATCATCATCATAACTGAGCATCTTACCAAACACATAACATCTCAACAGACTCAACATCAGTTATGATAACAATCTCCCCTTTGGCATTGATGACAACACCAACAATGCCAAGTAATCATCTAGCTAATCTAGATACAAAAAACAAAATGCCCCTATTAGCTGATACATATTTTCTGTTCTCTGATCTCGATTTCAGGTTTTCTCTTAGTCAACTCCCCTTTACTACTTCACCTCTTTTTCATCTCCCCCTTTGACAAAAATGCCAAAGATGCATTAAGCCCAATACATCATCTGCTTCAACTGTCTTATTCTCTTTTTGACTGCTCCCCCTAAGGAGTAGTCCCCTGATCACCAATCCATAGTGAAAGATATGGTAATAAATTTACTAGATTGATGCACCTACAACATCTTAGTTTTGTTCAGGTAGGGGAATAACCCATAGCTTACCTCTAAGGTACTCAAAAGTATCCTTAGGTAATGGCTTAGTGAATATATATGCTCTTTGCTCCTTTGTTGCTACATATTCCAACTTTACCTCTTTCTCATGCACTCTCTCTTAGAAAATGATTCTTAATTGCAATGTGCTTAGTTTTGGAATGCATCATAAGATTCTTGGAAATATTTATAACACTTGTGTTATAACAAAAGATAGTTACCGATTCAGTCACCTTTTCCTTGAGGCCTTCAAGAATCTTCTTCCTCCATGCAATCCGTGTACAATTTATAGCTGTTGCAACATAATCAGCCTCTGCTGTATATTGTGAGATACAATTCTATTTCTTTCTTGTTCACGTTACGAGCCTTTCTCCTAGAAAGAATGCACCACCACTTGTACTTTTTCTATCATGAACATTTCCTACTCAGTCAACATTAGTAAATACACTCAAGGAAAAATTATCATCATGAGTATACCACCGACCATAATCAATTGTCCCTTTTAGATATCTAAATATCATCTTGACTGCAACGATATGAAATTCCTTAGGACTCGATTGAAATCTAGCAACTATACCAACTGTTTGAGCAATATCTAGTCTTCTATGAGCAACATACTACAACTTATAGATCATAGATCTATACATAATAGCATCAACTGCATCAGATTCATCATATTTGGACAATTTACAACCTATTACCATTGAGGTTCTGACTGGTTTGGAGTCATCCATACCAAAAGTCTTAAGCACTTCTTTCACATATTTGGATTGACTGATGGATATGCCATTCTTAAGTTGTGAAACTTGCAATCCAATAAAGAATTTGATTTCCCCAATCAGTGACATCTCAAATTCCTTCTTCATCTCCTCAACAAAAGTTAGACTCTTCTCATCATTACCTCCAAAGATTATGTCATCAACAAAAACTTCAGCTAACAACAATTTACCTCCTTCAATTTTAAGATATACATTACTATCATCACTTGTTCTATCAAAACCAATTTGAACAAGATAGGAATGTAGCCTTTTCTAGCATGCTCTTGGAGTTTGGTTCAGTCCATACAATGCCTTTTGTAGCTTGCGTACCATGTCCTTCTCCTTTGTCAATGCAAAACCATCAGGTTGTTCTATGTATAGTTCTTCTTCAAGAATTCCATTCAAGAAGGCTGAATTGCCATCGATTTGAAATACTTTGAAATGCTTGTAAGCAACATAAGCAAGTATAATTCTTACCCCTTCCAATCTTTCTATTGGAGAAAAAGTCTCTCCATAGTCTAATCCTTCTTGTGCGTAGCCCTTACACACATGACTTTCCTTGTTTTTGATTACTTCTCCATCTTCATTCAAATTATTCCGGAAAACCCATTTCCAGTTCCAATCACATTCTTATCTCCAGGTGTAGGGACAAGTGCCAATGTATCATTCTTCTCTATTTGATCAAGTTCTTCTTCCATAGCTTTTACCCAATCCTCATCCTTGATGGCTTCCTTCACTTTTTTGGGCTCAAACTTGGAAATTAAACAAGTACTCCATCTAAGCTTTCTTCTTGTTTGAGCACCTGCATTCTTATCACCTAAAATTTGATCAACTGAATGATTCATCTTTACATACCTAGGTATTACCGGTTCAGGTCTAGGATCTTCTTCTACTGATTGAATCACTTCTCTTTCATTACTTTGATATGCTGGTACTTGCACTTATGGTTCAATATACACAATCTCTCAGTCATCCTCTGTTACATGCTTGCTTGAATCACGAGATTTGTCAGGGTATTCATTTATCTTTACATTTGCACTTTCAGTCATCTTGTTAGTTCTTTTATTTAAACACTTGTATGATTTAATCTTAGTAGAATAACCCAAAAAGATACCTTCATCACTCTTAGGATCAAACTTGCCAGTGTCATCATCTTTCTTAATGTAGCATCTACTACCAAAGACTTTGAAATACTTGACACTAGGTGAGTGACCATACCATAGCTCATATTGCATCTTATCTGTTCCTTTCTTTACTTTCACATGGTTCAGTGTATACAATAGTACTGATTGCTTCTCTCCAGTACATCTTTGGTACATCTCCTTGAATCAACATAGTCCTTGCAACATCAACTATGGTTCTGTTCCTTCTCTCTGTTACACCATTATGTTATGGTGTCCTTGGAGCAAACATTTGTCTCTTGATTCTATTGTTTTCACAGTACTTAACAAACTCTACAGAAGTAAACTCACCACTTCTGTTCGATCTTTAACATTTCAATCTCTTACCTGATTCTCTTTCAACCAATGCTCTGAATGCTTTGAATTTATGAAATGCATCAGACTTATCCTTCAAGAAAGTTACCCACATCATTCTAGAATAAACATCAGTAAAGAATATGAAATATTTTTCACCTTGATAACTCTTCTGTCTCATAGGCTGACATAGATCAACATGCACTAAATCAAGTATTCTTTTAGATGAAAATGACCTTCTCTTGAAAGTAGAACTAGTTAACTTAGCTAGCTGACATTCTTTACACATGTTATCTAGTTTGAGTAATTGAGACAATCCTCTAACTGCATTAGTCTTACTAACTTTGATCAAACTATGAAAGTTTACATGACAAAACCTTCTATACCATAACCGGCTATCTTCTACTTGTGCAACCAAATGACTGTTCACAGTAGTATTCAGATGGAATAAATTACCTCTAGTCTTCCTATTGGTAGAAATATCATCACCACATCTTCCAATTATTCTGCATTCTCCTCCTTTGGATTCCAATCTACAACCTTTATTATTCAACCAACCCACACTCGACAAATTATGTGTTAGACCATCCACATAATAGACATCATTAGTATTACTCTTTCCATTCAAAGAAATAGTGCCTTTGCCTTTAACTAAATAAGGTTTACTATTACCGAACCTTACCACACAACCATCAAACTCATTGACTTCAATAAACTTACTCTTCTCACCGGTCATGTGATGTGAGCACCCATTGTCTATAATTCATTCATAATTCTATTTTATATGAGAACCCAATGCCTTTTCTTCTTCAAATGGATCTTCTTTGACTGCAACAAATATAAACTCTTCTTCCTTATTTTCTCCTGATTCTTCATCGGTAACACCTTCATCCACTGCAACAAAGCATTGTTTCTTCTCTTTTCCTTTAAATCTTCTGAACTTATCCTTTTTTTCACCATTAGGACATCTAGCAACAATATGCCCAATTGTATGACAAGAGAAACCTTTCAGTGGAAGTTTACCTTTGTACTTACCGGTCCCTTTAGGAATTCTCTTAGCTAGTAGAGCTTCAAACTCTCCTTGTTTCCTTTCTTCTTCTAAGACAACTTCAAGCTCCCTGACATAACTTGAAATATGATCAATATCAAGACTTGTTTCCTTACCCTTTCTTGTCGGTACATTAGACACTAATGCTTTTAAAGAAACTTCAACTCTTGGAATACTGTTATCATAGTTATTGAACTCAAATGCAGTAAGCTTACTGATCAGTCCATCTATAGCAACATTATCAAATGTTCTCATCTCATTTATAATACACTCTAATGGCATAAGCAGGCAATAAGGTTCTTAACATTTTACTCACCACAACATCTTCTTCAATAGTTCCACCAACACCTTTAATAGCACTAACCACTTATTTTATTCTTGGCCCATATTGTGCAATATTCTCTTCTTCTACCATTTTCATGTCATCATATTTTCCTCTAAGATTGTCTTCCTTATCTTACTTCACATGAATATCTCCACCATAGATAACTTTCAACTTTTCCCAAACATCATAAGTAATCTCTAGTTCATGAACATCAACATATTCAACATCAGATAGAGTACTTACAATGGCTCCATGTGCTTGGGTATCCTCATGTTGTTCTTTTAGTTCATCTGTAGTGAGAGTTCAAGTAGGGGTGACATACCTGTTTGTGACATGTGTCCAATATTGCGGTCCCATACCCTTTAGGTATAACTTCATTCTATGTTGTCCTTGGAAACTTGGGAGGATCCTTCCTCATCATTTGATCTTTTCTTCAAGCTATTAGGCTTACCACAAAGAGGACCAAAGCTTTGATATCAATGTTAGTATTATTAGGTCCAAGATTGCTAAGCGGGGGGTGAATCAGTAATCTAACAATTTCAACTTATCATTAACCATTCAATCACTTGCATCAATAAACATTCATTGTATAAAAAGCTTAAGCAATAAGAATAGATATCCACAATCATGCAACACAATAACACCAATTTTTTTCCCAAGGAAACCCAATTGGGTCAAAACCACATGTGGGGATGACACCCACTAAACTCTGCACTCTTTTGAAGTACGCCCAATTAAGAGCTTAGCCCTGTTAAAAGCTTACAATAATGCCCGGTTAAGAGAAAGACCCTGTTAGGAGTCACCTGGTTAAGGATTTACCTATAGCCTTGTTAGAAACTTTACCCTATTAGGAGTAACTTGATTAAAGGATTTCAAACCCTAATTAAAGAGTCACCTTATTAAAGGATTTACAATTTAGACCAGTTAGGATCTACCCGATTAAGGGATTTAGCTTGATGAAGCTGCTAGGAATCAACAAGTAAATGATCTGAGAAAGTAGCACTTCCTTTGATAATACATATCTAGTTCAAGCTCAATCTCTGCTACACATACAAACAATCTTCTCTCTTCTGTCTTCTCTCTCGATCGCACCTCTACATCCACGATCGACACTTGTCTTTCTCAGTATTTTACATATTTATACAAGTACATTAAGGAAAATAACCACCTTATAAAATGTTTTACAATCTTTCCCTCTCAATGAGATATCCCTAAAACATGTTAGAAACCTAGAACACTTTCTAAAAAACTTAGGCCGACCTTCTAATTCATCGCACATCGATTTAACAAAGAAAATTCAAACCAAACTAAATTCTTCAATGTTCTAACACAACCTCTGATAAATCCAATCTCAACGTTCACAAACATGCCAACTCAACAATCCTCTTCGATCAAAAACAACACCACGATCCCTTGAACACATAAACACTTACATAAACATGGTGCAACATCACTGATCAAGAATCTAACTAACTGTTCTAAAGAGCACCTTTAACTCTTTGCTGAACAACCTTCTATCACTTGAAAATTTTCCTTCCGATGATAAAAAAGTGATGTGGTCGTAACCACAACCTCATGACATATCTAAGATACACATATTATGACCACAACATCAGAATCAGAACATTGTTGACAAAATCATCAAAACATTATTCCTGTGCAACACCTTGTTCTTCCTATTAACTTGTCAACCTACAACCAATCATAACTCACTCCATACATAAGATAAATTTTTGCGGTTATAGATATAGAATTTAAAGACATCACTTAGTCATTCTGTATGATCACACACTCCAATTCTCTCTACAACTCAGAATTCAATCTCTTGAACATACATTCGTATAACAACACTACCAAACACCAAGTTAACATCAATGACAACATCAACATCATAACTGAGCATCTTAAAAAATATATAACATCTCAACAGACTCAAATTCAGTTATGCTAACAAGGTGGATGAGGAACCAAATTTCATGTGTGATTTGTCATCAATGATTCCATCTCTTCATTCATAACTTCCACCCATTTTGTACAATCTCTATCATTACAAGCTTGTTTGAATATTCTCGGTTCAATTTGATGAGAGTGATAGGATAAAGATTTGTCATTATTTTTTATAACCTTTTTCTATGTCTATGATAAGTCTTTCATACACTCTGTTTCCTGTTTACTGCACTTTGTTTTATATCCTCAAAGACTTGGTTTCTATTTGGTTAGATCAACGACATGCAACCACATGAACTTTAGTCTTATGGTTTGAGATTTTATAACTTTGGATGAATATAGGTGAACATTAATTCTTTTTTAAAATGCTATATACTTATATATGATAATTTGCAGTTATGTTTTAATGAATAATTATCCATATGGTGAATGAATGTGTTGCATTCTATGTTAGATTTGTTCCTATTAAATATTTATGATGTAGTCAGTTCATTGAAGGAAGCATGACCGAACACATATCCATATGTTTATACATAAAGATCCGGTCATGCAGCTAAAGGAACAATGATAAAACTAGTTTGAGGATAAAGTTGATGACAACTAGGAGAATGTTAATTTAAGATGATGTTCTTAATACTGAGAAAATATAGGAAGTAGTGGGAAGATGGCTCTGTTCTTCATGTTCATTGAAACAATTTTTGTTCCTATCTCTATGGATGCTTTTATTTCCACTTCGTATTTTCAATATTGTATCCATCTATTCTCTTGGTGTGACCAGTTAGTAGTTAGATTTCCTATTTTATAAATAAGCATTACTCTCCTGTGTGAGAGGGGGGCATTTGTTAATTTTGATACAATTGATTTTGGAGATAGTGTACTATGCTCTGTTTTCCAACTTTATGAATAAAATCATACATATTTTTTCATGAATATGATAATGAAGTTTTGAAGATCCATTTCTTGTAATTGAATTTTGGATACTCATCTAAGGGGGCCCACTTGGTGAGTAATCCTTGGTAGCATTAGTTTCATTTCCTACAACTCATAGTTTTAATTCTGACATTTGTCTGTTCTTGTAGCCAAAGAAGGCATAATAGTTAAAGTGTTGTGAATTAAGCATCAACATTTTTATTCAGCATTAGTGTTTCAGTTCAGTTACTTTCCAAGTATTTTCTTCTTGCAACCATAGATTAGGTTTTCTTTCAACTCTTTATTTCTATAGCTTCATAGATAGCGTGGCCTGAACAAGCACTTAGTGCATATATCTTGCAGACCCATTTCTAGTAATACGTTCTTGGATTGATGATTAAATGAGGCTTCATAACGAGAAAGATAGCCACTCGGATAGGATTTCCAATCCCCGAGTTGAGTCAAGAACCTAGTTATTGATCCCTTTGTGAAGTCAAGCATTTTTGGCGCCGTTGCCGAGGAAGGTGTCGAGGTAAGAGCCTAACTTAACCATTTGTAGAATTTAATTCAGCTCATTTTTTCATTCCTATTATTGTGTATTTAGAATTTATTTTCAAAAATTCACGCAAAGTTCACTCTATCTACATGCATAGAAGGAGAGATGTTTTAGGAATATTCCTACCCAATTACCCCTGCAATCAATTAGGAGACATCTTTGTGGTAGACAAAGAAGAAGAAGGAGGTCCTTTATCTGATGCTATTCCAAACTTTCCCACTTATTTATCATCCTCAGAGGATGAGCCCCTCAACCTTCACATCTTTGAAGAACTTCTTGATTTAAACCTTTTGCTGAAATCTTAGCCAATTTGCGTATTCAACATCATGACCAAGAAGAAGAAGATAATAAATTGGCCTTGGTAGTCTACCAACCAGGGAATCAACCAAGACATCCACAGAGAGGTTGACCAAGGATGATAGCTCCACCTACCTTTCCATTTTCCATCACTAATCAACATGATAACAACAATCTCAAGAATATCCCATCTTCAGCCCTTCCCAAGTTTTATGGCCTAGTAGCAGAGGATCCTGATACCTTTCTCTTTGAGTTTGATATTCTCTGGCAAAGTTATGAATACACTATTGATGCCCATAGGCTTAAATTATTTCCTGCAACTCTTAAAGAGTCAACATTGAGATGGTTTATGGGCCTAGGAAGTGATGTTGTCCATAACTGGGATGAGATGAGGGTTGCCTTCTTGGAGAAGTATAAGGAGTATTGTAGGGGAATTTACATGAGGGGAGATGACATCTTTAAAATGAATTAAAAAGAAGATGAAAGTCTAGAGGACTATGTTTCACCGATTCTTTTTTAGCCTACAAAAGAACACTCAACATCAATTTAATCAAGAATCCTAGAAATTTCTCTTTCTTAAAGGTATCAATGAAGGATGAAATGAAGTGCTCGACATGATGGTAGGAGGAGATATAACTCGGTCCACATGGGATGACATAAAGAAGATATTTCTCAACTACTCCAAAGATGCTACCAAGAAAGGAAGAGGATATAAGTCTACAACAAGAAGATCAAATGGTGTTGGAGCCTCAAGGACAAAGATAACCCATCTTCTGTCAGATTTCAAGCAGGATATTATCAACAACATGACAACATAGTTGGTCACCATACAAGAAAAGAAGAAACATGAGGAAGCTAAGGTTATTTTAGCAAAATTTTTTCCTCATTGTAGATAAAAGAAGAGAGACTGCATATGCAAGATGGTTTCTAACTTGGAGGCTGCACACCTGCCTACTGATTTCAAACTAATTGAAAGAGATGATGAGAAATTATCCTTTATTGCACAAAGAAGGCCATGGGCTCCTAGACACAGTAGGCCACAAGATCCTTTATCATTTAGTGGTCCTTTTTATAGTAATCAATGACAACCTCCTTTGAATTATCAGTCTCAACCTTGGAATAGTCCCCATCCTCAGTGGAAAAATTATATCAAAATCCTCAATGGAAAAATACCCAAGGGGCATGGCAGCCACCACAAGGTAACTGGCAGTAGAATCCATAATGGAGAGAAGGCCAACAATGGCCAACTCAACCCCCTAGATTCCTGCAGCCACCTACTCAGCCACAACAACAAGCACTTATACCACCTTCTGTAGCCAATACCAACCCCCCAAGGCCAACTCAGCCACCTGCTCAACCTGAGCCAAATCCTAATAATAGACCTTAGGCATAGCAACAACCAGTCTAATTAGAAAATCCTAATCAATACCCTACTTATGTCATTCATATCAATGATATCCATTTGCAGTCTGGGACTATATTGCCTACTCCAACTTCCCCTATCATAAAAACAATCATCTGATGGCCTCAAACTAGCCATGTAGTTCCTACTCCAATTCCAACAGGCCCATCTAATTCAACTATGCCACCCAAGCAATCAAGCCCATATTTTCCACAAAGGCTGCATGCTGAAATCCCTAAACCTACAGAAGATGCATCTTTTGACATACTTGATAAGCTTAAACACATTAGTATCCAAATTTTGCTATTTCAAGAAATCAAGGATGTCCCCACCTATGGGAAGGCTATCAAAGAATCTTGTTTCAAAAATCCTGGTAGAAAAAGGAAGGATCCCCAAAATGTACATGTCCTAGGAAATCTAGAAAACATAATGCTTGGAAGAGTTGTTGTCCCCAAATAATCTGACCCTAGCAGTCCTATTGTAGAGGTCATTATTAATAGAATGTCAATAAAGAACACCTTGATTGACCTAGGTGCAACTATTAATGCCATGACTAAAGATATTATGGAGAAAATTAGCATTTGAAACCTTCATACTACACCTACTGTCCTGCAACTTGCAGACAGTTCCATAGTTAAACTTGATGGGATGGTGGAAGATGAAGTTGTGCCATTGAACTCTTGGTCATAGCCGACAGATTTTATGATCCTTTCACCTAAAGCCACACTTGGGAGATATCCCATTATTTTAGGCCACCCATGGTCAGCTACTACAGATGCCTGTATTGGATTTCTTTCAGGAGATATGACCATTTCTAATGGTCTAACTACAAAGAAACTAGCTTTGTATCTATCTTTTCAACCCTAGTCTGAACTAGACACTCCTATCTAGCCGGATATAGGGGAAGAGACCGAGGAATTAAATTCAATAGTTCAATTAATGATGCTAAGAAGAGATCCTTTCTTGAAACTTCATGAAGATGATGCATTTCTCACTAACATCATGCATAACCATTATGGAATGTAGGATCAGTCCTTTGGATGCTCCTCTACCCAACAATTCTCCTTACAACCTTTGTATCCTAAGTTAGAGTCATCCTACCTTCTTTCAGCCAAATTTTTTTACCATACCCTTCTTCCTTATGAAATGAAAGAGCCTTCATTCACTAAAGCTTCCATGATTGAACTCACCAAGCAGATTAAAGTTTCCCCAAGATGCTGCTTGAACATAAGCAATAAACTAAATTAGCATCTTCGACTCTCTTTAGCCAACCTCCAAGATCATAAGAAATCCTTCGCATGGGATTATGGAGATATGAAAGTATTAGATCCCAAGTTGTGTTCCCATAGGATATATCTCAAGGTGGATAAACCGTCTGTCAGACAGTTTCAAAGAAGAGTCAATCGTACTCTACGGGAGATAGTTAAAGTTGAATTACAAAAATTACTTGATGTTGGTTTCATATATCCCATTTCAGATAGTTAGTGGGTTTCTCCCTTAGTAATAGTGCCAAATAAAGAGGGTAAATGGAGGGTGTGTGTCGATTATAGGGAACTAAATATTGTCACAAATAAATACCACTTTCCTTTGCCCTTCATTGATCAAGTTTTGGACTCTCTAGAAGGCAAGAAGTATTTTTCATTCCTAGATGAGAATAGTGGGTATAACCTGTTGGATGATATCAATTTTTTGTACTGATCATGTTGTTGATATTCATGTTTTGTCACTGATGTCAACATATGTTTCTGTGGAGAGAACAAACTGATTACTTGACTGGCAGAAGTGTACATACACTGTACGGCTATCTCAGAATGATCAAAGTTGGTTATATGAAGAAGGATGTGTGCTGACCTTATTCCTAAGGTTGCTTGGCTTTATGTTACATATTGTGGATGTTACAGTTGATTTGGTGAAGACTGGTTTCTGGATTATAACTGTGATGCTTGACATAGTAGGTCTCTGTGTTTCGGGTATATCTTACTAGCGAAGGTATTTCAGGTGATGCGAGCTTACTAGAGGACTGTAGACATACTTTGGAATACTGTGTTGTGTTCGATTGGCGTGAACATTCTGGTGGCATCAGCTATGGCGTGTATTCTGAAGGAGACCTATTTGGTGACTGAATTTAGACATGTAGCGTATAATATGAATTATGAGTATGGATTGCAGATTTGGAAGTATAACTGATGGATATTAAATGATGTTTACTTGTTATAGGTACCGTGTTTATCTTAGCAAGGGGTTATATAATTATTTGTATATTGGGAAAGCCTAATTGGATGACCTAATTAATTATTTGTGTATTAGGAAAGCTTAATTGGCCAACCTAATGATTTATTGTAATAGGGTATATATGAGTGATCTTTTCTTTTGGAAAGATGTGGTAGTGGAAGAGAAGTGAAATCTATGAGGCTTGTTTGCTACTGGATGTAGAGCAGAGTTTGTGATAAGAATACTTCATTGGAGCTAACTAAAAAAATACAGTTGCTATCAGACAGTTCATTGGATTGTATATTCCTATATACACTTGTTCGGATTATAAATCCTTGAGGGTGGCTTTAACCTTCTTTGGGCAGTGTGCCTGGGCAGTGATCGTACTACTTTTCTTGACTCCTAACAGGGTCTGTCTCCTAATAGGGACTATATACTATAATGTTATAATAAGCTCCTAACATGGCTAAATATTTTAACAGTGATACTATACTCTTAGTACACTATTTGTGGGTGCTAATTTGCATCGGGGTTTTACCTTTAACAGGGTTTCCTTGACAACAAGTTTTGTTTTATTGTGTTGGCATTTACTGTGTTATCATCTACATTGCAGTTTTGGTTTATAAAGTTTAAAGTTGAATAATCTATATCACAACTGATTCACCCCCCTCTTAGTTGTCTTGTGGACTGTTATTCCTAGCATAACTAGATTCAGATTCTCCCTGAAGATCAAGAGAAGAATACCTTTACCTATCCTTGGGGAACCTATGCATACTCTGTATTTCCCTTTGGGCTTTGTAATGTACCTACAACATTTCAAAGAGCAATTATTAGTATATTTGGATATATTTCTCATGACTGTGTGAAAATCTACATGGATGATTCCATAACATATGGTGTAACTTATGAAGAAACATTGACCAATCATGGAAAAGTTCTAAAAATATGTGAGGAGCATAACTTGTCTTTGAACAATGAGAAGTGAAAGGAAACTAAGTGTGCGGAAAACAATTCCCTATGCTAAACTCCCGACAAGAGGATTATGCAAATTCAGATTTAATCCTTAGCACTTACAGAATGATAATACAATAACATGCATACATAGAAAAATGAGAATGACACAATGATTTACCCTGGGGAAAACCTTTCAGTAAAAAACCCCAGCACTCCAAAACCTGCACAATGTATTAATCAAAACTATTACTGTTTACAATACACTTGCAATGCAAGTTCTTTCAGGTGATAATCAACACTTGAAGACAAATTTGGCAGCATAAAAACATTCCAACAATACACTAACTTCTCACTCCAATTCACAACCCTAAAAAATGCTTATATCATGCGCTTCCCTTTTTAGGGCAACTTCCAAAGACAACCATATTAGGGTTTTACCATTCTCCAAGAAAATAGGAAACCAAATTTTTTTTTTGGGCCGGTGCCCCAAACCCCACGGTTGTAGAAGAGTGTACAATACTCAACATGATCAGTTTCCACATGTCTTCCATGTCTTCACCCGTCATTGAATCTTCCACAAATAGCTCTTACAAATATTAATGACCGTCATAGGAAACCGTCATAACCGTTTCAGTCATGATTACCTTACACATTGTCCAAAGTGCCAACATTTGGAAAATATCGAATGTAAGGAAATATAAAAGGTTGAGACACCTTATTCCTAACAAGAAGTGTTTCATGATGATGCAATAGGGAGTGGTCCTAGGGAATTACATATATGAAGTTGGCATGCAAGTTGACCCTGCCAAAATCAAAGTTACCCTTAACCTACCTACACCAACTAGGCAGACGGATGTTCAAATTTTCTTAGGGAATGTTGGTTACTATAGGAGATTCATAAAGGACTTTAGCAAGATGAATGAACCAATGTATTCTCTTGCAAAAGACTCTGACTTCCAATGGACTGCAGCCTATGATGAATCTTTCTTGCAGCTGAAATCTGTTCTCACTCAAGCACCTATTTTAAGAGGTCCAAATTTGTCTTACCATTCTATATACACACTGATGCTTTTGATTATGTTGTAGGAGTTGTCTTAGGAAAAAAGGATGGTCCTATATAAAATGCTATATATTTCATCAGTAAGAATCTGCAGGGACCTGAATTGAACTATATTGTCACAAAAAAGGAGTTGCTAGCTATAATTTATGCCCTTAACAAATTTTGGCATTACATAATATGATATCAGATATTTTTCCATACTGATCATGCAGATATTAGGTATCTGGAAAACAAGCCTGCAATAACTGGAAGGTTAGCACAGTGGCCTTTGTTGATGCATGAATTTGATCTCACCTTCATAGATAAACCAAGCAAGGCTAATGTGGTTGCTGATTTCTTGCCAAGACTACAATACTGATGATTCTACAATCATTGATGATAGCTTTCTAGATGATCATTTATTCTCTATCTCAGCTAAAACTACATGGTATGCACACATTGCAAAATATCTATCCTCTAACAAGACACCTCCCTACTTTTCATCTAAGGAAAAGAGGCTTCTAGTAGAGAAAAAATTCAACTTTTCTTGGATTGAAAATTGTCTATTTTATACTAGTCCTGATAAGGTTATCAGAGGATGTGTGCGGGAGGATGAAAATTATGATATAATGCATGCATGCCATGATGAACCATGTGGAGGATATTTTGCAGCAAAGAGGACAACCATGAAAGTGTTGACAACATGGTACTATTGGCCTACCTTACACCAAGATGCAACAATCTATACCATAAAATGTGATAGGTATCAGAGAACGGGCAGACCTTCTAAGTCAGATGAAATGCCTTTGTGCCCATAGGTGGTGGTTACATCTTTTGATAAATGTGGGCTAGATTTTGTGGGTCAAATTTATCCCCCATCTAATGAGAATTCTTACATTTTGGTGTGTATAGACTATGTTACAAAATGGGTGGAGGTAAGAGTCATGAAGCATGCTTGAGACAATAGGGTTGCTGAATTCTTATATGAAGAAATCTTCACCTATTATGGAGTTCCACGAGAATCGGTAACAAACCAAGGAGCACAATTTACATCTACATTGATTACTGCCTTGATGAATGAGTATAATATCAAGCACTGAAAGTCTAGTCCATATCGCCCTTAGGCAAAAGGATAGGCTGAGATCACTAATAGGAAAATAGAGGCTATACTCACCAAAATAGTTTAGCTTCACAAAAAATATTGGAGTAGAAGACTCCCTGAGGATATCTGGGCTTATAGAACTACTTGGAAAACTAAAACAAGATTCACACCTATTGAGTTGTTGTATGGAAAGTCAACCATGATGCCTATAGAGTTTGAGCATAAAAATATTTGCACAACCTTGGAACTTAACACTAACCTTCCCACAACATAATGAGATATAATTTTTCAGCTTAATGCACTTGATGAAATGAGGAAAATTTCCCTTCAGAACACTGAGGTAGTTCAACTCAAAAGGAAGAAGTAACATGACTCTCACATCAAATCCAAGAAGTTTGTTCCTGGGAATTGAGCCCTATCATATGGATCTCATTTTTTTGACAATCAAGGTAAGTTTACTACCCGTTGGTTAGGGCCCTATTAAATTAAGAATGTATTTGATAACGGTGCTGTGCAACTGACCACAATCAGTCCAATCCTCTTTAAGTTGCTGGTCAATGGATATAGACTTCATCTATGCCATAAACTGGCTAGTAAGGCTGAGTTCTTGCAACAATTCATATATTCACAATAACCATTACTTCCTACAGCCGAAGGTAAAAACCTTCAACTAATCTCTTGTCTTTAATGCTGACATTATGTGCAGATCATAATAAACATTTCATCTTCTATAAGAAACCTTTTTTCTGTAATAAATCTTCCATTCCATCTCGTACTATGTGTCTTACATCCCACTCAAAAATTCACCTCACCCTCTTACTCAGTCATTCTCCCAGCACACGTCAACAACCTATTTATGAATTGGTACATATAGTTGGTGCTAATCCTATAGGTATACACATGTATTTATTTCCCACTTGATTTATTTATTTCTTCATGATGTTGATTTTCTATATTTGTACATAGCATTTATTAAACGTTCAACACTTAAGATTTGGCATGTGCGGACACATGAATTTTTTTTAGTAGGGGGCAGGGATATTGAATGTCATTCATCACCTTTTCATGTTATCTAAAGAGTTAAGGTCTGTGTAATTGTATTAACTACCCAAAAGTTGTCATTGTCATCATTAGATCACAACCTTAGTACACAATAATGTGATTGATACTACGTGAGAATTCCTATTTTCAACCTTATGATTTTATGTACTCATAGCCAAGTGTGTCCTTCCTAATGCTTCTTGATACCAGTAGCAGTGCCTAGAATTTTGCATTTGAAAGCTCTAAATTTGGTTTCTAAATTTTTTGAGTAAAGGGTATTCACAATAGTTGGTTTTAGGCGTATAGAGTGACGGGTATTCACAACAACATGGTTTGTATCTTTTGATAAAGATTGAAACAAGGAAAATTATCATAATGGGTGGCTTACCAATCCACCATGAGCTAGTGGACCATTAAAAATTACTGCAAGATCCAACAAGTGTGCATACCTTAAAAAATGTGGGGTGGCTAACCTATTTTCTTAGGATAAACGACTTTGATGAAGACATCACATTCAAGTTTTTAAATACACTCAATGATGGAGAAGATCAGGTGAGAGGGATAAGAGTTGATGCTTTGAAAGAAAAGGATTGCATAAAACTTTGGCCTACCAGCTGTAGGAGAGCCATACCCGCATGGTAATGATGCCAGGTCGCCCAGAACAAAATTCACCATAAGAGGCGACCAACGGCTAGAGATAGAGAAGCAAGGAGCTAAATGGTTGTCCCTGCCTCCACCATATCCACAGTTGGCCACCTATATTATCAGGTATTTCACTTGTGAGGGCCATTTTTTAGATTTACATGCAACACATTTTAAATTGTTGATTCATTTGAGACACGACCGTTAGGTGAATGTCCTCAATTTCCTATATATAATGTTGTCTTTGAGTTCTGAAGAATAGTGGAAGGGTTATTATGGAACAAATAGAAACTCCTATGGGAGCCACTAAGAAAAAATATGAGCCTTCTACTTCAGAAGCTTCTCCTATAGCCAAAAGACCTAAAACTAGGGATCCTAGCACACAAACCCCTAGTGATAAAACAACTGATTAGGAAGTTCCTATGGTGTCACAAACCTATGTGGAAACTAGGGAAACTAGGAGAAAAGAAAGAGGAAAAGGAAAGATAGGTGAGGAAGCACCAGAAAAATAATTGGAAAAGACTCCCAAGTTTATTTCCACTAGTTTCAAAAAGAGAAAGCGCACAAAGACTCCTTCCCCTGCTTCTTAGTCTCCTACATCCACAACTCCTAGGGAGAATACTCAATTGAAAAAGTCTTGTAGCCACCGCAGAAACTCTAGTAAGGAGAAGTGTATGGATTCAGGAAAGAGAAACAATGAAATCTAATGATAACCCTAGTTCACTCCAGAAAGAAATTCCTACGGTCCATATCTCTGAAGATGAGCAAACCATAGATGAACCCCATTCTTCAGAAAAAGAGGATATTGGGGAAGAAATTCTTGATGACACACCTTTTGAGGAGATGAGTGAACAAAGAATGGAAGAAACAACTCCATCCCCGAATAGGGGGAGTTTCAAGAGTTAGATGATTTGGCTACTGTAGCTCTTAAGCTGGCAACCCTTGAAGAGCCATATAGCAGTTCATGTCAGTTGGTGAATTGGAGCCCACCTCCTATTAAGATAGTGGAACATGTTAATGCCAAGGAGAAAAATGAAGAGGAGGACAATAATTCATCTAATCAGAGACTAGATGATGGTCATGTACCCCACAAATAGGTATTGTACCATTCAATTTCTTTAGATTTTACAAAAATGCACAATATGAACGCATTATGTGGGAATTGGAGAGGGGTAGAATGAAAAAAGAATTTGGTAAACATAAACAAGAGGTAAAGAATCTACAACATAAATTGGATGCAGTCATTGAATTGATTCCTCAATTAATGGAGTGTAGACCACCTTCTAGGGTTTATGCATTATGCTTAGAGGAACAATACCTTTTGTTTAAATTAATGAGAATTCATAGGGACCTTAAACCTAGTATTGCTACTCCCCAAGAATCTCTAGACCTTTTCAAGAAATCCCCTAAATGGATTCATAATTTATTATGTGAATTCTATCTCCACAACTATGTTGTTCCCTCAGATGCTGACTAGAATCCTTTATTTTTTATTGGGTATATCCATTTAAAAGCCTTAATGTCCTGGGCCAGAAATGAGATTAAATTTGGTGATCAATTAAGAAACTACAAAGAGAAGGAAAGGACAGTAGCTTTGCCCCTGCGACCAAAAAGCAGTAAGCATGCAACCATCTAATTTGATTGGTTAAACTTTACCTATGGTTTTAGCCATCTAGAGGTTAGGGTAATAATATTTTTCATAAGGGAACATGTTTACATGGAATTTGAAAGAATTCCATATCATGAGGGAAAAAGGGTTGCTGAAGGAATAATGCAATGATGGGAGAGACTCCCTATGATGCTAAGGAAATATAAATCTCACAACCTAATTAATTTCAGAGCAGCCATGCAGTGTGTGCCCAAATATCTATAGCTAGAAAGGAAGGCAAGGCTTGAGCATTGGTTTCCCTTAACTTTTCAACCCCCTGCTCTTATGTGGCCACTCTACAGTTGTATTGAAAATGAATTGAATGAAAAACTAGAAAGTAGTAGGCGAAGTAAGCTAGAATGCACCAAAGGATTTTATTGGAACATAGGGAGCAACAATGGCGTGGAGACAAATGTTGGAGATTTTAGGATGAACAAAAAAATCAGGAACTTCTTAGTGCCAGATGACCGAAACTATACTTAGTATGGGACAAATGATAGTATAAGGATTTGTCATTATTTTTTATAACCTTTTTCTAAGTCTAGGATAAGTCTTTCATACACTCTTTTTCTTGTTTACTGCACTTTGTTTTATATCCTCAAAGACTTGGTTGTTGTTTGGTTAGGTTAGTGGCATGCAGCCACATAAACTTTAGTCTCATGGTTTGGGCTTTTATAACTTTGGATGAATATGGTTGAACATTAATTCCTTTTTAAAATTCTATATACTTATATATGATAATATGTAGTTATGTTTTAATGAATAATTAGTCATATGGTGAATGAATATGTGTTTCATGCTATGTTGGATATGTGTTGACTTGTTCCTATTAATATTTTATGATATAGTCAGTTCATTGAAGGAATCATGACCGATCACGTGTCCATATGTTTATCCATGAAGACCCAATCCTACAGCTAAAGGAGAAATGATACAACCAATTCAAGGATAAAGTTGGTGACAACTAGGAGAATATTAAGTCAAGATGATGTTCTTAATACCGAGAAAATATAGGAATTAGTGGGAAGCTGTATCTGTTCTTCATGTTCGTTGAAATATTTCTTTTTCCTATCTCTATGGATGTTTTTACTCCTACTTCTTAGTTACAATAATGTATCCACGTATTCTCTTGGTGTGATCAATTAGTAGTTATATTTCCTATTTTATAATTAAGCACTACTCTCCTGCATGAGAGGGGGCACTGGTTAATTATGAGACAAATGATTTTTGAGATACTGTACTCTGCTCTATTTTCCAACTTTATGAATATAGTCATACATACTTTTGCATGAATATAATAATGAAGTTTTGAAGATCTATTTCTTGTAATTGAATTCTGGATACTCATCCAAGGGGGCCTACTTAGTGAGCAATCCTTGGTAGCAATAGTTTCATTTCCTACAGCTCGTAGTTTTAATTCCAACATTTCTTTTGTCCCGCAGCTAAATCAAGAAGAGTAGTTAAAGCATTGTGAATTAAGCATCAACATCTTCATTCATCACTAGTGTTTCAGTTCAGTTATTTTCCAAGTATTTTCTTCCTCCAACCATAGATTAGGTTTTCTTTCAACTCTTTATTCCTGTAGCTTCATTGATAATGTGGCTTGAACATGCCCTTAGTGCATATATCTTCTAGACCCATTTCAAGTAATATGTCCCTGGATTGAAGATTAAATGAGCCTTCATAACGATAAATATAGCCACTCAGATAAGACGTCCAATCCCTGAGTTGTGTCAAGAAAATATTTATTGATCCCTTTGTGAAGTCAAGTAGAGAGAGTAATAAATAATGAATAAATTTATCAAATTTGGATGGTGTTCTGTGTCCTTGTTAGACCTCAACTGATCATGACGATCTGTTCTACAATCAAAACATAGATATCATTTTCTGCAATCCTCTTCTTTGTGTTCATCTTTAAAGGACTTACCTCCAAACTTCTTCTTCTTCTTCTTCTTTTTCTTCTTTGAGACCTTATTTGAAGTAGAAATGCCTTAAGCTTAGCTGCACTAATATTGAGTTTTTTTAAGATCATTTGCAATTCTAAGATCTTCTTCCATGGCTCTAACCCACTGATCATCCATGTAAGCTTTGTACATTTTTCTGGCATCAATCTTAGATATTAGACAAATCCAATCTTCCACAATTTTATGATACTATAAGTTGAAATTTCATTCAACTAACTCTTTTCTTTCATTCTCCTTAAGTTGTCTAATATCATACTTCTAATTTTTATCATTAAAATTATCACAGTTTGTTCATCCATTTTCATTTACTATTACATATGCATCTACACTCCCTTCTTTTTGAATTATTGACCCTTTTGCACTACTCTGGATTTGATTCTCTTCAAAAGTTTCCATTTCAAAAAGTATTCCAACACTTTGTTCATCTAATTTGTCTTTGCAAGAATCAAATTGACTTCTACTAGACTGAACAAGTAGGTAACTATATTTTGAATGATTCAATTTTTCATACCTTGATATCATTTTCTTTACTTGTGACTCTAGCATTTCTCCTTCTTCTTTTCTTGCATCAACTTTATCAACAATTTCCTTTGAGATCATCTGCATCTGATTCAAATATTCTTGGTGCAATACCTTGTTAAGGATGATTCATTGTCTACTTTTGTATGAGTTGATCTAGCTTTTTTCAATCTGAGTGATCTGATAATTTATTCCTTCATTATTTAGATGTAAAACATTTTTCTTTATCTTTGATCCAAATCCAACTTCACTTCCAAAATTATTCACAATCTTGCATCCTTCATCATTGAAGTGTAGATTTTATCCTTCTTAAACTAATTGACCAACACTGAGAATATTGTAAGTCAAATCAATAACATGTAGCACATTATCTGTTGCATTCTTTCTTTCTAATAAAACATTACCTCTTCTCTTGATTCTCCCTTTAGTGTTTTCACCCCATCTAACAATTCCTCCATCATATTCTTCATACTTCACAAACTTGCTTATGTGACCAGTCATATGATTTGAACATCCACTATATATCAACCAATAATTTTTCTTATTCCTTTGAGTAGCTGAGACATTTTATTCTTCAATAACACTACTCATAGAGTTCTCAAGGGTAACCTTTTCAAAAACACTACATGCAAAAAACATTCTATTAGAGATATCACTGGACTTGGTCTTCTCAATAGCACATTTATCATGAACATTACTCAGAATATCTGTAGCGGGATTTTTTTGCAAAAGTATAAATTGTAGATTTCTCACCTTCAAAGTTATCTTCCCACTTAGTAGTACCACTTTCATGCTTCTCAAGCTCTACAAATTTGTTCATATTACCAGTCATGAAATGAGAGAACCTACCAGCAATAGTCCATTTGTCTTCTTTGACATTATAAGTAGTTAAGACTATCTTATCTTTTTGAGTACTTGATGTTTCATCCTTGATCATGCTACTATCAACAATATTAGTCATGACATCTTCAACAAGATTGTTAGCAATAACACTTGACATAATATTTGTAGTCTTAGGTTCACCCTCCATAATTGCAACAAAAATAAGTTCATCTTCACTCTTAACATTATTTGATTCATCATCATTGATTCCTTCATCATCAAAAACATAATAATACTTTTTGTCATCTTTAGATTTATTAGACTTGTACTTGGGAAATCTCTCTAGAAATCTAGATACATAATGTCCTATCTTTTTGAAACAAAAGCATTTAGAAGACATTTTTTCCATTGTACTTACCATATCCTTTTGATAGTCTACTTTCCACCAGTGCTTCCAATTCTTGAAGCTCTCTTATTTCCTTTTCATATTTTGATACTCTTCTTTGTAGCTCCTTTACCTTAATCTGATCTATGCATGCCTCTTACTAATGTAGTAGCCTTGAAAATGATTCAAATTTGGGTAGAGAATCACCAAACTTACTCATTTGAAAAGAAGGTAATTTACCAACTAATGTATCTCTTGTCACAATAGAAATAGTACTGATTTCCTCAATAGCAACAAATTTGCTTTTGTAAGCCGGGGGAAGTGAACTTATTACCTTTGAAACAATCTCTCCTTCATCCAATACACCACAAGCATATATGATGCTGCAAACTAATTCTTTTATCTTGAACATATAAGAGTTGATGTTCTCATCCTTAGACATTCTCAGAGATTCATACCTTCCTTTTAGGCTATATAACTTAGCTTGCTTGACACATTCATCAAATTCATGTAAGGTTTCTATATTTTTCCAAATATGATGTGAAGTCTCCAATTCCATTACAGTTTTATATTGTGTATCTGATAGGGCACTTAATAGGGCTTCCATTTCTATGATGTTATACTCAAACTGCTTCTTCTCATATGGTGTAGCCGCAGATAGATCTGCAGGAGTGTAGTAGTTCTTTGTGATAGTCCAATATTCTTCTCTAATTCATCTTAGATGAGTGATCATCTTGTTGGACTAATGTTAAAGTTGGAAGATGAATGTGTTGGTATTCATGTCAACATAGCAGAGGAATTGATCAGAAGAAGTGATCATAACAAGAGATTGGTTATTGATAACTTATTTTTGCAGGTTAGCAAGTGGAGCAAAGTGTTCTAAGGTTTGATGAGAAGTGTATATGACAAATCTATGGAGTTGTGAAAGTAGAAGAAGGTTGTTGAAGGTGTTTACTATATTTACCAACATTTTTAGAGTGTTACATGAAGATTTGGATAGGAAAACATGGTACATGAGTTGACTTGCAGAAAAGGTGACAGTTAGTGTCAACAAGAAGCCATAAAAGGGTCTGATGTGATCAATAGAATAAAAATTTCATGGATCACACTTAGGAGTGTGTATGAGACATACTCATGTATGTTCAACTCAAAGGGTTTATACTTCAGAGGTCTGCAAGGTATACTATTATTGTCTCAACTGCTTGATGATAGTGTTCTTCAGGGATTCATGAAAAAGAGTTGACAAATCCAATGACTATGATGGATTTGAATGGCTAATTGTTTTTCATGATTCTATAGGATGTTCTTGAGGTATGTGCTTAATGAGTTGGTGACCCACATGGATCAAAAGGACCTAATTGGTTGAATTTTTGGTCAATGATAATATTTTCATATGTATCATTTGTTCTTGGTTGAAATAGTCGGTAAATCATGTTGCACAAGTAAAAAATGTGTTATCTAGGATATTTATGATCTCAACAAGGTGTTTATAGTTTGTGGTCAGTACTAAGCGGTCATAAATGAATTCAAATCAAGAGATCTGGCCCGTAGATTGGAAGAGATGATGAATTAGGGTTTTTTGACCTAGTTCTTGGTACAAAATGAGTAATTAGGGAAAATTCAAGTTGTAAATCATGGATGTGGATGTTAGAGGTAACTAGTAGAGGGATATTTTGATTCAGTGAAAAAAAGTGTTTTCAACAAGAGCTTGGACAAAGATCTACAAAGTGTACTTATAAGGAACTCTAATAAAAAAATTGGGGTTTTCATTCTTATTAGTTCACAAAATCCTACCAGATTAGAGTCTAATTGATCATTCTAGTGATCAAATCTGTAAGAGAATGAGCCTTCCTTAGGGTTGTAGCCTGAGGCTTTTCATTTGAGAAGTGAGCTCTAGGTAGTAGGCCTGATTGCATGTGCAATCCCCATAATTGTAATAAATTTTACTTCTAACAAGGTATTTACTTATTGTGGATAATCATCCCCACAGTGGTTTTTCCCCTAACAAGGTTTCCATGATTAACATATGGTGTCAAGCATTGTGTATGTATTTCAGATTTATTTCTTTCATGCTTATTATTCAAATACATAATCAGATCTGAATAATAGGGTTGTATTCTTGATAAGTTAATGTGCTAACAATTTTAAAAGGTTAAGGGTTTTTGAAGCTTGAAGAGTTTATGAAAAACTAATTCACCCCCCTCTTAGTTGTTCATTTCCATAATATCAACACATATGTTCTTTCCATATAGGGTAGTTTGTTCCTTCAAAATTAGGACTGTCCTTCTTGTAAGTTTCCATATCAGATCTCCCTCAAGCTGTTAGGCTTCCTTCAAGGGACCAAATCTCTAATACCAATTGTTAATAATATGACAATGAACAATTAAGAGAGGGTGGGGGGTGAATTAGTTGTTCCCAAAGATCTACACCTTAAACCCTTAGTCCTTAAAACCCTTAACCTTGAACATCCTTATTTCTGATATGATTAAGTGAAATGTGAAACATGCATGCATATACAAATCAAAACCTCATTCACCCAATTTAACACAAGATTTTTATCGTGGAAACCCTTTTAGGGGAAAAATATGGTGGGGCTGATTACCCCCAATAAGAAAATAACTTGTTAGAAGTATAACCTTATTACAATGTATGGGGAATGCACATGCATTCAGGCTCACTACCTAGAGTTTACTTCTCAAATAAAAATCCTTAGGATACAACCCTGCGGAAGGCTCATCGCCTTATAATACACCCACTACAATGATCTAAAAGTGTTTGTGAACTGGATAACAATATCTACCTTATTGCAAAGTTAGTTCCACTAAAGTACAACCAATATCTCTGATCTAATTCTCTCTGAATCCTCCAGATGAGAAACTTATCCTTCAAGAGATATCCACTACTGCTTTACAAGAAATCTCTGGCGTTCACAACCAATCTTCCACTTTCATGCCTAATGGTTTTTGCCCTAATTTATCATCTTATACAAAGAACTAGGACGACCAAAACTAATTTACCATCTCTTCAAATTATCATTCCAAATCTCATGCTCAAATCCATATATAATTGTCAAATCATAGCCATAGACTATAACCACCACCTCGAGATCACAAATCTCCCAAATTTCTCAATTTAGCACTTGCGCAACATGATTTACCAACTAAGTTGACTAAGAATAAAAATAATAATAAGAGTATTATTATTGACCAAAAATCTCACTAATGTAATCCTTTTGATCCATGTGTATCACCAAATCATCAAGAACATACTTCAAGAACATCTTATAGCATCATGATAAACACTCAAATACACAAATCCACCACAACCATTAGATTTGCAGACCCTTTTTCCATTGGACCTCAAGAACATTGTCACTAAGACTCTAAAACAATAAAAATATGCTATGTGGACCTCTAAAGTACAAACCCCTTGAATTAAAGACACCTAAGTATGTCCCAAACATAATCTTAGGTTCGCTCTAATAAATCCCAACTTGATTGTGCATACTCAACCTTTTTCTATATTCCTATTGACACAAAATTTGTCACTCTATCTTCCAGTCACCTTCTATAACCTGGTTACCTGTCCAAATCATCATGAAACCTTCTGTAGCTTTGGGTGAAATAAGTAAACATCTTTATCATCCTTCCTCTACATGTGAGACTTCATCCCTACAATATCCTCTTCCTAATGGATCTTTTCATATTCTAATCCACGGGCTAAATCACAACAATTAAGTTAGCAATAAGAAAATAAATCTTCTAATCAATCCCCCTGTTATGATGAAACAAATGTCAACATAATCATCTTCCATGTTTTCCAATATGCCAATAGAGATAAAATTATTTTTTGGGTTGCAAATCAGTCAGTCAGAGGAAGATATATGTGTATCTTAGACCAAGTATGAAAGAGTTTCTAGATAAGTTTGGGTTAGATGACTCAAAACAAGTAGGTACACTTATGGTCTTATGGTGACCATATGTATTCTAACACAAGATTATGAGTCCCCTAAGTTAAATAAGTCAAGATATAGATCAAGTGTTGGTTGTTTACTATATTTGACCCATTCAAGACCAGATATCATGAACACAATGTGTCTTGTAGCAAGATTTCAAGCAGATCCAAAGAGGATTCATGACGTTGTAGTAAAGATGATATTCAGATAATTAAAAGGGATAATGGACTCTTGGATATGGTATCCTTAAGGAGAAGACTTTAATTTGAGTGCATATATAGATGTGGATTGGGATGGAGATTTTGATGATAGGAAAATCACAAGTGGTGGTGCATTCTTCTTGGGTAGAAGATTGGTTTCTTGGATAAGAAAGAAGAAATTTTTTACTTCATAATCTATTGCAGAGGCAGAGTATGTTGTTTCTTCTATTAACTATACCCAAGTAGTATGGATGAAGAAAATGTTGTCATATATCAGCCTATTGTCATGTATTGTGATAACCCAAGTGCCATAAATATTTCAAATAATCGAATGCAACACTCAAAGACAAAACACATTTCAATCAAGTTACATTTTCTAAGAGAGAGTGAATGATAAGGAGGTAAGATTGGAATACATAACTACCAAGGAACAAATTGTTGATATATTCACAAAGCCATTTCCTAAGAATGCATTTGAATATCTTAAAGGCAATTTGGGGGTGATTTCCCCTCCTAATTAGAACTAAAGATGTAGGGAGTTGCATCAGTCCGGTGGACTTAATTGCCTTATCTTATGATCTATATTGATGTGAGGAAGATTCTACTTAGGGGGAGTAGTTAGTTTTTATGTTTAGGTTTTTGTTTATAGGTCTCATGGAGAGAAGAAATAGAGGTTGAGAGAGAAAGGTGGTTACAGATTTTCCATTGATGTCAAAGGGGGAGAAGAAGGCATATTAAAAAATCTTGCGTATGATAGAACTAAGGGGGAGATGAATTATTATTTTTTACATCACATGTTTCTATGAATGAAAAAGGGGGAGATTTTTATAAATTTGGATGTGTTGTCATTGATGTCAACATATCAATGGGATTGATAAGAAGGATTGATTGTTTGATGCCAACATATCTATTGACAGTTTAGCCAGTGGTGAAAGATGTTCAAAGGTCCAGTGAGGTATGCGTATTGTAGATAAATGGTTGTGCATGTAGAGGGATGTTGTAGAGAGTCTATCATTGGTGTATTTAAAGTTACAAAGTTTTGCATGAAGATTTGGATGTGCTATGAGGTCACATTTTGAGACTGGAAGACATTGTGGCATATAGAGTTGATAGAGTGACAGAAAAAGGTTCAGTGTGCACTCCCAGTTTGATATTTTTCCCTATGCATCTAGGAGTGTGTTTGTGACATGATGAGGTTTCCTCAATTAAAAGGGTTCATGGTCCATAGATTTTTAATACATTTATCAGATGTTACAGTTGTTGATGATATTTTTCTTGAGGTTCGATATAAGAGATGCAAGTAAATTTGATAGTTGGATGGGTTAAGATGTTTTAGTGATATTCATGATTCCTATGAATGTTATTGGATTATGTTATTGATGATTTAGCAGTCCACATTGATTAAAATGATCAAATTGGATTATTTTTTGATCGGTGGTATATTTTTTCTTATTCTTGGCTGACTTGATTGGTAAATCATTTGGCATAAGTTTGAAGCATAATTTATGGATGAGTTATGAACTTGAGGTGGTTGATAAGGATCATGGCTATGTTTTTGAGGTCAAAGATGCATTTGAATCTTGAGATTTGGTGTAAGGATTTCAATTTTGAAATTGGGGTTGTACCAACCTTGTGTATTTGTCAAGGATGATGATATAAATTAGATCTAGGGTTGTTGTAGATGTGTGAACATGTGAGGTTGCTTTGGAAGAAACTGGCGGATAAATTGTAGATCATATTGTTAAAAAAAAAGTGGCAAGGAAAGGGTTGAGAGGATGTCTTCATTATGCTACATTGGAACAAAATTAGACATGTGTAGAAGGAGCTTTATGAGGTTGACATTGGGTCAAATGATTGTTTTTGATGTTATTCCCTATATTCCTAAAAATGTTAAAGATGATGGTAAATGTATGATTGATGATTTGTATCATAATGTTGTTTAACCTCCTTTTCAGTGGTTAAAAAGTGAAGAAGGAATAGGTATCAGAGTTAGAACTACTCAGATCCTAAACATATCACATGTATGGCGGTACAATAAGGTTAAAACTCATGTTGGATCCTCATTACATGGGTGAATACCCAAAGAATCCAATGTTAACTCCTAGACACACCAAAGACTATCTAGGTACTCGACATCACAAGTTGGAACATCTCAAGCATATTCACAATATAGTGGAGATAATGACCCCCTAAAGTAGAGTCAAAATTTGAAATCTATAGCAAATAAGGTAGCAAACAAATGAGAGGGGGGAGTAAATTAGTTGTTCCTAAACTTAAAAAATTATTCTAAACTTTAAATATTTAAACCCTTATCTCTAATCCAAGTAAATTAAACATGCATGCAAGTATCAAAAATACGTCCACAACACTTGACACACAAATTTTTATCATGGAAACCTTGTTAGGGAAAAACCATTGTGGGGTTGATTACTCACAATAATAAAATACCTTACCATTACGAGTTTCTATATTTGATTGTGTTGTAATTTTTTTGCATTAATATTTCAAATCACACTTTGTGGTCCATCATCAAAAAATACCTTGTTAAAAGTATAAACTTATTAAAAGTATGGGGAACGCACGTGCATTCAAGCACACTTCCTAGAGCTCATTGCTCAAATGTAAATGGGTTACAACCCAAAGAAAGGATGGCTCACTTCCTTACAAGATCACTACAATGGTTTGATAATTTTCTGAACTCTATAATGACATCTAACAAACTTCATTTTCATTAGTATAATGTTCCCAAAAGTATTTTAACTTTGGTACATGGAAATATTGGGTAGACCCATAGAAGTTTTTTTTGGAATACCCTTTACTATCAAAATTGGTTCTCGTTGGAAAAGAGTAAAAACCAAACTCAGCTAACAATTTATCAACAAAATTGTTGCATTCATTTCTTTTACATGAAAAATGGGATAAATTCATGGGGAAAAAATATCTATTCTTCCTCATTTGAAAATATTTAATATTCAAAAAGTCCATTTGGTGGAAAATGTCCAAGAAAACAAGGTATTCAGAGGAATACTTAGGTAGTTTCAAAGGTGCCTTTTCATAACCTCCAACTCTCAAATTTGAAAGGCTTCTAAATTGTATGTAGAAGCTGTCAAAGTTCTAAATCAAGGCCTTAGCCTCCTTAGAGAGTCTCTTTTCATGACATACCTCAATAATTCTCATGAGTTTTATAAAGAAAACATCATGAACATGGTAAAAACCCTTCATGCCTTCTTTTTGTAATTGAGGGAAACATTTATAAATAGGGGCACCCTCTGCAATTTTATCCTCTTTCCTTAGGCCTAGCCAAGATGTTCTACCAATAGAGAGCACATAGAAGAGAAGAGAGCATAGGTGGAATTTCCTATCTTCATTAAATTTTACAAGCTTCTCATGCAGTGAGTCGCTTATCAACTTTACCCAATTGACCTGGTTCTTGTAATCACAAATAGTAAGAATAAATTGACACATCCACTCTTTAAAATATTTAGACTCAGGCATACCAACCACATGAAACAAAAAAACAATGATGTTTGGAACATCTTCTTATAAAAATTCTATTTTTATTCGAGGGGGAAATTTATACTTCCCTGGTTGAGGGATTTTCAACCAACTTTGAGAAATAGTCTTGAGACACCAGTCTACTTGACTATTGAAGAATTCCCACCTAAATTGCAGACAATTTCACCTCTTCTTTCCTATCAGGGATATGTAGTGTGAGAGAAATATTATTTGCATCAATTATGGCTATCACAATTTTCTCAACACTACAGACCTCATGAGAGTCAAGGTGATAATTATATACATAAGTAAAGACTAATTGTGGACATGCAAAGAAAAAAGAATAACACTCAGCTTGAGACAAGGCCGATTCTATAAATTTATTGAGTAATGGGGGAGTTATCTAGTTTTTGAACCTTCTATTAATATCATGCATTACTAATGACCCCACTTCTTTATCTCTAATGTGGTCTAATTTAATTTCAACATGCTTAGAGACTTTGGGAGCCATGAGAACAAAAGAGAAAAGAGATAGGGTTTCTAGAAAAGGGTGAGAATTGAAAAAGAAATAGAATGAAGGATAATCATAATAAGAATAGGAGCTCATGAATGACAGCTTAAAAATTCTCTTCTACCCTTCCAACAAAACCAAAAGAAATGAAATTTTTTAATAAATTAAGACACAAGAAAAACTTTCATCTCAAACCTAATTTTTTCGTGTTCTTCATTGAGTGCTCCTTCAAATTCTCCAGAATTCTCAAATGCCAATGATTAGAACGAAGGTGGCATACATATTTTTCCTTGGATAAATTAATGCCTTTACTTTGGCAGCTGTAGAACTACTTTGAAATTTGAAATAAAACCTTTAATTAATGTTCTATCAATAGAGAGTTAAAATTGATACTTTGCTGAAATCACCACACAAGTTACCACTTATGAGGCTATCACTATCAAAACTTCAGGTTATCACATTCTTTAAGAACTATAAAATAAGATAAGTGTGTGCAAAAGAACTGACAAAGTGCGATCGACCAATATAAGACTAGTGAAGAATCCATTAACATAACACTATCAGGGATCGGGTATTGGGTGGTACAAGGAATTGAGAAATATTGAGAGACACTTCCACTGAACAATGATAGAGAAAAAAAGAAAGGGTTGGCTCCCTTTAAACATAAATGAGACTTAACACCTAAAAAGAAAAGGTTGATCGGTCAATTAGTCAATTTAGAAATAGAGAATGTGAAAGAGTGCGATAAGGAGAATTAATGACTCAAAGGGGCTAATTAAAAATATCAGGAAAAATAAATTAAAAATGGATTTGACTGGGGCCAAGGGCTAAGAGGATGTAGAGAAATCAGACTGATGGCTAGAGGTCTTATTCACTGGGCTGTGGAGTCACCACAAAAATAGACACACCAACTAAACTATCAAAACCTAAAATTTGAACTATATACAAAGGGAGGATGAGAGTGTTGGGATTAATGGGAAGTAGTACTGAGAGGGGAGGGGTGAATCAGTACCTCTAAATTTTTTAACACTTTTCACCTTTCATCATTAGTAAACAATCTTTATTGTAATACTAACCATATCTGATGTTCTTTCTTATGCATGTATTATTAATTCATAATCTTAATTGTATGCAATCATTCATATAAACATTCATGAAAATAATAGACACATAACACAAGATATGATATCGCAGAAAACTCCTGTTAGGAAGTAAAAAATGCGGTGGGGATGGCACCCACAAAAATTCACTATCTGCAGAATGGAAAGGAGCCGGTAAAGGCTTACAATTGATCACTTCTGATGATCTACCCTGTTAGGAGTATTAATGTGGAGACCTCTTAAGAACTACTATGTTAAGATGTTTAGCAACACTAATGAAGTGTGCACTTAGTTAAGATATTTACAATAGGACTGTTAAATCCACCTTCCTTGAAAGGATTTCTTAAGTGTACTATACTCGTTAGAATAAGTACAATATGTTTGACTTGACTGTATGCAATCTATAATTTCTGATCACATATCCATTAAAGCTCATAGTATATGAATATCACCTATAGTGATTGATTAATACCTTTTCCTACTCGTCGGTAGCTTGTGTTCTTGTTCTTGAAATTGAATTGATCCTTTTGCATGAATTCTCTTGTCTGATCCTTAGATTCTCTCAGTGGATACAATCACCATTGAACAACATGTTCATAATTGATTGAGCATCTATTTATACAAGTATTTGACCTATTCTAGAATCACACATTACAATGTTAACTCTAGATCCAAGGTATACAACTTGACCTTGATCCTTTAGTTTGCATGTTTTAAATCAGTTAAGCTGATTAAAACAATAATAATTACATTTCTTTCTCCGCACATAATGGATTTAAGAAAAATCAAGAAGATAAATATACAACTTCAGTGATTTATCTGACGTGAAAAGTTAGATCCACATTTTTTGGGATGTAATTGACTGTTAGTTCTTGATTGTCGGGTTGAACTGAAAGTCTGTTGGTGTTCCTTTATTGAACTAATTTTTGGGTTCCCTTCATCTATCAGGTTCCACTCTTTACTATTTTTTTGGGTTGCACTGTTGGTCACTCGTCGGGTTCCTTTGTCCTTTTTGTCATCGGGTAACACTGAATAGTGTTTGTCGTGATGCTTTGTACTTGGTAGTAGTGTTGTGCTATGTCTGTCTGTGTAGTATAAACCAATGGTGTTCATCATGTTTTTCCTTGCATATACTAATGGAAAAATATAATGTCTTCAATCTCCCCCTTTGACATTAGTATAAAAAACTGATATGTGCATAATACTAAAGTGTTTAATATGTACACCAAGTATATATCCTTGTCATTATATGACTCCCCCTAACTGTATGCATCGGTATAGTATAACTATATGTATATGTATACTTGCCTCTGTAATATACAATCTTGTTCTTTCCTCTTTCAAATGATTAACTGTACAAATCATTTCCCCTTTTACTGACTGACTATACATATCATTTCCCCCTTTATTTGATACTCATGAAAAAAATGTACAACTTATAAGTTGTAAAAAATGTGACAAAAATGTGTAACTTACAATGTGTCAAGAATGTGTGAGTGGGTGGTCTTGATATCTTCGAGCATTTTCTCCCATTTTTCTTTGAGGATTTCTAGTGCCATGTGCTCTAGCTCAATTTTGGCACGCATATCATAAATTCTATCTAGGATAGACATTTCTGGGGTGGCAATAAGTGCTCTTGCCTCTGTCATATGATTTTGCAGTAATGAGAGTGTCGGTAAGAGTTGAGCTTGGAGCTCATTTACCTCATCTCTAAACTTGGTTTTTGCAATCTGTATGTCTTGTCTCAGCTTTCAAGCTTGCTTGAGCTGTTCATTATGCAATTTGATTGCCTCTTCACTGGTTGTGAGACTTTGTGCACTTGTTTGAAGATCAACATCTATCTATGCTATCTTGTCAGTATACTCCTTGGTGAGTTGATCTAACGTGCATAAATTTTGTATTAAGGTAATAACTTTTGAAATTAATGGATCTACTGTGCTAACCAGTTCAGATAGCTTTACCTTTTGCAGTACCACTTCTTGGATTATCTTTTTAGCTAACTTGAACTCATATTTCTGTTCAAGTCTTTCTTCCATGACCTTCTCAGCATCTATGTTCTGAGATGTGATTGCATCAGTGAGAACCACTAATTAATCAAGCATGGGGGCTATTTGATCAACATCTATATCAGGTATAATTTGTTGAAGTATTCCTCATGAAACTTCAAGTACCTTTTCCTCCTTGGTGGATTTTCTCAACTTGGCCTACATGGCCTTCCTCTCACAAAGTCTTGCATACTTTTTCAATTCAATTGGATCCAATGTCCTAGGATCACATAGTGGAATCTCAATGATTTCATCTAGAGCAACTGGATTCTTATTCTTTCTCTTCTTCTTCCTTGAGATTTGAGTAGAGGTAGAGGTATGAACTACCATTGCAAGTTCATTTGTCTTCTCAGATGCGCTCGGTGAAGGATTTGTAGATGAAGCTTCTTGTATTTTCTGCTCTGGGTTCACCTACCAGTTTGGTGAAGACGTCTCTCCATCAACCTTGGGTGTTTCTATAGATTTCTCTTCTGTCTTCTTCTCCTGTTCATCTGTCTTTTCCTCTTCACCCTTTTCCTTTTGCTTGTCCTCTTCTACTTGTTTATCCTCTTCTTTATTCATATTAGTAGACTTGTCTTTTTGATCATTGGTTGTAGGTTGTTTCCTTTGGTGCATCTATTGTTTCTTTTGTCTCCGCATCACCCTTGTCCTTGGGTATGCTTCAATCTGCTGCATTTGACTCTGCATTTCCTTCTAGCAGATTTATTGCCTTCATCAATACTGGCATGTTATTCTGAGTGCTCACTTGTGCTGCATCTTGATTTTGTTAGAAACACTGAGAGGGAAGGGGTGAATCAGTGTTTGTCTATTTATTATATTTCAGCAACTTTAAACATAAATCAAATATATATCAATTGAAGCTTAACAAAAGAAAACATAACACATGATATGATTATGGGGAAACCTTGATCAAAGGAAAACCCCGGTGGGAATTAGTACCCACAAATATTGCACTAGTATAATGAACCTGTTAAAGTTCCTTTGCCCTGTTAGGAGTAGTCTTTACAATGCGAGTATAATGACCTGGTTAAGGGTCTGACCCTATTAGGAGTCTTTTACAAATAACCTTGTTAGGGGTGAGGAATCAATGTCCAAAAAGCTTACTGCTCAATAGGATGAAGGCTACAACCTCCTTGATAATAGATATACACTATATCCAAAAGTGAACTGCTGTATGTGACACACTTGTCTGATCAGTTTCGGTTATGCGCTGATGCTCTTATACTCTTGTAACATATAAAATAGAGGTTACTATGTGTAACATATAAAATATAATGTTACTAAAATGTAATTTAAGAAAAGATGTCACATTTTAAAATGTAGATGTTTGAGTGATGTGTGGGGAAGATAAGATGTTCCTTTTAACCTCAAACGAACAAATGAAAGATCCAAATTGATTAATCCAAAAGAAGGATCAATGCACAAATGAATCATCCATTCAGAAATGAGAGCAAAGAGGAAAGATCTTAAATTCCCATTTTAGAAAGGAATTTATATGATAGTTCTAGGAATTGAAATGGATGAGATGAAGTACCAACCCTAAAATAGTGCAGATCAAAGAATGCTATTTTCTGAGGTCTGTAGGCTGTTTCTAGAAAAAATGAAGTATGAGCCAGAATCGGACCGCAGAGATGAACAAAACCCAAAAATCATTTTCCATTCTGATGTCATCTTATGAAAAAGGTCGACCTTGACCCACAAATGAAAACCCTGACCCCAAAATGTCGACCTTGACCCAATAATGTCGACCTTGACTTGCACAGATATGAAAGTGACTCTGTTCGTGGATCCCAAAAGTTTGCCAAAAAGGGTACCCAGATCTGAGTCCAAATCTGCAGTTCCGAACCTGTACCTACAAGAAAAAGAGATTTGTTTGTTGGGGGGGGGAAGGGGTTTGCCTTGGTCAAACCCTGGTTTTGGAATTAACCTCAAATATATGTAATTGAAATTGCAAAATAAACAAAGAAAATAAACAAATTCACCTTGCTTATATGGAGACCCTTGTGGTGGGTTCAAATCCTTAGATCCACAAGGATGAATGCTTGAAGTTGTTTGAACTTTGTAGAAGAGTATGAAGTTGATCTACCATGCCAATTCATGGCTTCACGGAAGCAAATGTGCTCAAGTGCTTGAATTGAGAATGTACATGTCTTGAATGCTTGAGAGATCTTGGTATTGCTTCTTGATCATGATTAGAAGACTTAGCTCACTTGATGATGGTTAGAGAAAAAGGGAGAGAAAGCCCTTCTTTTATAGTAATCTTGGGCACAAAGGCCAACATAGAAAATAATAATTAAGGGTCCATGGCACAAAACTCTAGAGAGGCGCACATGGAGAGGAGAACCAAATTAAAGTATTGACACAAAACTCTAGAAGGGGTCCACCCTTAAGGTAGAAATAATTATTTAAGAGCCTTGTCACAAAATTTGAGGTAAGGCAAACCCCAAAGTTAATCTGAGCATTAGGCACAAAACTCAAGAAAGGCTTATCTCAAATAATAAATTAGGAATCCTACACAAAGCTCGAGAAATGTCCACCTCAAATATTAATTTAAGAGTTTGACACTTAACTCAAGGAATAATGGCCCCGAAGAGGGAAAATATAAAATTTTGATGAAACCCCAAAATTGGGACTCAACCCCAAGGACCCTGGACCCTGGGGTCAGGGTCAAGGTCGACCCTGACCCAGAGGGTCAGTACCTCGGGAAATGTGCTAGAGTCTCAGAAACAGAGAGAAAAGGCAGAAAAGAGGGGTAGAATAGGCACATAAGCACATGAAACTCCATGGAAGCATGAAGGTGTCTGAATTAGGACCATAACAACTTACTAGGGAGGGCTAAAAGGTCTCAACATGGAGTGCTTCCATTTTAAGATGATACATTTAGCCCCCACTTTAGCAAGAGTATGGGCTCAACGCAGACTCTTGGTAAAGTAGAAGAAAAGAAAACCTATTGTGATTAAGGATACAAGGAATCCATCAAGCCCCCGATGAAATTGAGTCTTTGTTAAATACAAAAGCATAATAGGAGATAGAAAAGATGAGAGAGGAGTGGCTAGCTCACCTAGTAAGATGTGTGTATCTCACTGTGAACCACAAAAGGATAGGATGGCCTACCAAGCAAGTACTTGATAGTCATCCCATAAAGTTGTGCGCCTTCTGACAGCTTTTTGAATGTATGTAGTGCATCTTCTGACAGCTTTTATGAAGTACCCATGGATCTTCTTCAGGATTTAGCAACTTATGTGCGTTACCTTCCGAGGATTTAGCATATTGAATTGTAATCGAATGCGTATATCTTTAGGATTTAGCAACTTATGTGCATTACCTTTCGAGGATTTAGCATATTGAATTGAAATTGAATGCATATCTCTTCATGATTTAGCAACTTATGTGTGTTACCCTCAGAGGATTTAGCATGCTGCAAAACAAAATGTTAGAATAAAAATGCATAATATAAAATGAGGGAGGCCGTGTATATGCCCCCCTCCTTAATATGGAAAAGTACATACTATTTTGACATGTTAAGGAAAGAAAAGAACAAGGATAAAGCCTTCTTCAACATCAAGA
>MU224036.1:1828596-1839656 GCA_018584345.1 Thuja plicata
CACATGGAGAGGAGAACCAAATTAAAGTCTTGACACAAAACTCTAGAAGGGGTCCACCCTTAAGGTAGAAATAATTATTTAAGAGCCTTGTCACAAAATTTGAGGTAAGGCCAACCCTAAAGTTAATCTGAGCATTAGGCACAAAAATCGAGAAAGGCTTATCTCAAATAATAAATTAGGAATCCTACACAAAGCTCGAGAAAGGTCCACCTCAAATATTAATTTAATATTTTGACACTTAACTCAAGGAATAATGGCCCTGAAGAGGGAAAATATAAAATTTTGATGAAACCCCAAAACTGGGACTCAACCCCAAGGACCCTAGACCCTGGGGTCAGGGTCAAGGTCGACCCTGACCCAGAGGGTCAAAACCTCAGGAAATGTGCCAGAGTCTAAAAAACAGAGAGAAAAGGCAGAAAAGAGGGGTAGAACAGGCACATAAGCACATGAAACTCCATGGAAGGATGAAGGTGTCCGAATTAGGACCATAACAACTTACTAGGGAGGGCTAAAAGGTCTCAACATGGAGTGCTTCCATTTTAAGATGATACAACTCTTAAAGAGATTTATCTCATTCTGAAATCTTATCTTGTTCTTTTATATCTCTTCTCTACTTATTTCTTTGATGACACTTTTTAATACAACTTTGCATGTTATATATATATGTTCATGCCTGAATAGACGCGACCATAAACAAGACCTTAGTTAGCCAAAAAACAATATTCACAATGCTTCCAAACAAATTGTCTTAAGAATGTTTACAATAGTAATTAAGACATGATTACAAACATAGTCTAATAGGTGCTTGGCCTTTACATAATTAAATATTATACGTTGATCCAAAAACTGAAGTCGGCTTCATACTCTATTTTCTGAACTGCTAGTATCACTGTTCTTTCTATAACTTATCCATACTGATATATCTAACCATGTGTGTCTAGGGAAAGCACAAAAAAATACCATAGAACTTAATTCTGAATGTGTATATCCTGATGTGATCATATGCACGTGCGCTAGTGTTCTAATTGACTGCAAATCATTGTTCTGTCCTGTCTTCTATACTTAGTCAATTTCCACTTCATAGTTTGCTGTCAAACTTTCATATGACTTTTTTTCCATAATGAAAACACAAGATAAGTCATATACACCCTAGGAGTCAACTTTCCAACAATTTCCCCCTTTTTCATTAATGGCAACAAAGGAATGTAGCCAAGTTACTCAAAATTGACTAACACAAAAAACTGTATATCATTGTACCCTTTAACATATACATACACTACTCCCCATATATACACATATTCCTTAAACACATTACTCCCCCTTTGACATTAATGACAAAAGTGTCCAAAATTTGTAAGTCCCTGAGTACTTACCCTGTATAAACATCTGGATAAGTAATCTGTAGATTTTTGATTTCCTGCTGCAAGAATGCCTTCAATGCATCTACAGTCTGAAGATGAGCACATAAAGCATATGCAAGCTTTTCCATTTTGGTCAAATCCATGCTGGGACCATGATCATATGTGGAAATTTTTGTATCTATCTGTTTGATGTTTTCATTGAAGACTGCTAGAGAGGGCGCTAGTGCATTTCTCAGTTGAGTCTGCCTGATTCTTATCTTGTTGATCTCAATCTTTGCCTTTTCAATCTTGTCCAACTGACCTTGATAGATATTGTTGCAGATGTTTATATCTTGCATGGATGTTTCAACTGATTTTCTAACACTGTCAACCAAGATGTCAGCTTCCTCGATCTTTTTGATGTGCTCTGAGGTGAATTTCGCTCTGTCCATACAGTTTGCTACTACATTTCTGCCTTTAGCTGCAAGTTCTTTCAAGATTGTTTGACCAATCTTTAGTGAGTTCAGATCTAGGGATAAATTCTTTGTCAATTCATCTAATCTTCCCTTCTTGTACTTATCTTCTGCAATTTTAGTAGCAGAGTCTACTAGAATTGTGAAATGTGATTTGAAACTTGTCAAGATGTTGTCAACATCATCAACAGACTGAATCTTAGCCTTTTTCTTGTCTGCTGGCACTAAGTCATTCAGAATGCTCACTGTTTCTAGAAAGAGAGGGTTTCTCATGACTTGTTTCTCTTTTTCTTTCTCCATGGCCAACACACTGATTTTAATCAAATCTTCTTCTTCCCAAGCATCTAACATTGTTGCTTCAGGGATCAAGCTTGACAACAATGATGGTTTGATGGGTGGAGTCAATATGACATTTTGACTAGCATCCATATTCTCACTTTTCACAGGAGTCTCCATAACTGGTGTCTCATTAGATTGATTGTCTTCCTCTTTGTTCGAAGCTCTAGAGGGAACTTCATCTTTCTATAAAGATGTGTTATCAATGCATACCTTCTCTGTCACTTCAGTGTTGACAAATGCTTTTTCAACTTTGTCCATGTCATTATCAGAAGCGATCATGGATATCTTAACATCATCAATCACAATAGTTTCTCCTGAATCTTTGACTGTATCAGAAGCTATTGAAACTGAGGGAGCTGAAACCTATGGACCTATCTTAGGTACATTTTGAATCACTAGTTATGTAACTTGTTTGGGAGGAATTGGAGTTATCTTTGCTGTAGGTGCCATTGATGGATACATATGTCTATCTATAAATACTTGCTCAAATGATTTATGAGTCTCTTCACCAACCAGATCATACTCTTTATTCATGATATGAAGTGTTCTAGTTTTGGTTCTGAGATGAGGTTTTAACAGATCCAATAGTATGACTTTCTCATCATGTGAGCATACAGGGAGAAGAATATCTAATGTTTCTTTTCTTATCCTCATATCCTCTTCAATTGATTGCCTCTTTAATACATCAAGTATGTTCCATACCTTGTTTGGTATGACTATTTTAAGTTCCAATACTGTCTTTTTGAACTTAATCATGTGAGAGATGATCATAGAATGAATTTATAATTTGTCTATCTCTTGGTATTTGTCATAGACATTCTTGATAGATTCTAGTCTTCCTTCATTAACAATTTTGTTCTTTAGGACTGTTAGACTAGGTCTAAATCTGATTTGTCTATCTCTTGGTATTTGTCATAGACATTCTTGATAGATTCTAGTCTTCCTTCATTAACAATTTTGTTCTTTAGGAATGTTAGACTAGGTCTAAATCCTACCTCAGGAGGGGCTTGAGTGTTCTTTACCTTGCTCCTTGTGGTCCTTGAGGATGGATGACTAGTGGGAACTTGCTTATTCCTTTTGGTTAACTTACCGGGTACAAAAGGTGGAGAGGATTCTAGATCAATGGTGGTTGATGGTGCAGATGTACCTTCATCAAATTTCTTCTTCTTCCTCTTAGGCATATCATAAAACTTTTCCATTTTCACTTATCTAGGATTTTTCTCAAGTTCTTTAGCAATCTTCACTTCCCTAGCTCTGTCTAGGTCTTCTTGTGTAACCCCATGAAATTTTAGGATATTTGAAGTAATCCTTGATGCCTTCCTCTTGTTGTCTGCACTATACAAGATAGAATCAACTTGATTTGTCTTTTCTTTGTAAGTACCCCATCTAGGTTCATTGGGATCCTTGGGTGCAGATAGGAGAACTTGTGCATAACCTTCTAAAACATGTTCTTCAACTTCATATCCGAGAGGGTGAATCCATTTTGTTCTGGGCTCAACTACCTCCATGCAAGTACAGTTAGTTTCCACCATGAAACATATGGTGTCTTTGTATTTCTCAACTATCTTCTTAGGTATCCTAAACCTTTTTTGTATTTTAATTCTGAAGTTTTGATATCCATGTCCATAGAATCCTTCACGCTGCTCTCTGATGTAGCCTTGAGTGATATCTGAGACATAGTAGGTTTACTCTTGTCTAGGTAAAGATTGGAAACTTTCCCTACTATGTGGAAGTAGAGATAGATGATCAATGATCCAAACCTGAATATCTTGCTCTTTTCATGCTTAATAGCTCAATTGTTATTAATCAATTGAGTGCACAATATCTCACATTGATTATACTGAGTATTATCTTTCACCATCTTTACTGCTGCTAGGATAGTAGATGTAGATACACTATTTAGTCTTCTTGTGTGCTGGAATTTGTAATCTAGTATCATGGTGACTATTTTTATGTCATCTTCCTTAATGGGATCAACTGTCATACAACGCCTATCACTTCTGGATAAACATGCTTGTTCAACCTGCTTTTTCACATCTTTACTAGTTGGAAGAACTGGCCCTGTCTTAGGAAGTCCAGTCATGTCATGAATTAAGTCTGTAGTAATATGGATGGGAATTTCACCAATCCAATAGAGATCATCATGTATTCTACTCAACATGATTTTCACCCATTTTGGATCATAAAATTTGTGCACATTAGAATACTCAAAGTTAGGGTTATTAGTGAGATGCACATATTCATCCTTGAATGAATAGTCTGGTTTCATCATTGAAGCTATAAGAGTTGCTATGATGTTGTCCCCAACGGTTTCCTTGTTACAATAGATGTAAGCGTGAATGTCTTCCACGTGTATGACTCCTAGCGGAGTCTTAGAGAATGCCCCTTCTACATCATCTAGAATAGACTTGAATGGATTCTTTTTAAAGACAAATATCTTCCTTTTAGTAATGTCAAAGACTACAGGGGCTTCCATACTCACTTGTTGATGAACTAAATAGGGTTCCATCGTAACTCAAAATGACGTGACTGCTAGGGTTCTGTTTCAATTTGCAATCTATTCACAAACTGATCAAATCGATACCTTTGAATGCTTTGATGCTTAGTGCTCATGTGCTCTACACATTTTATGATCTCAGATGTAAACAATGAGGATAAATAATTGTTTACTGACTTATATAAATGTTACTGCATTTAATGCTTGCTACTATATGCGGTTTCCATTGAGAGTTTCAAACTTTAATCTGAATGAAGTAAAGGCAATCCATGCATGCATACAACCTTAATTCATAATCACATACATGAATCCATAGGTGCATACTCAGAGGTGAGTATACCAGCCACGTAGGGGTTCAGAGCTATAATAGCTCCCCCTAAGACCATGAGGGTCAACTATATAGAAGTAGAAGGTGCGTCCACTGAGGATGCATCTAATACCTTTTTATCTTCATTATCCTTCTTTACTTCAACCCAAATTTTATTAGCTTTAGCTTGCACAAACTTAACTTCTCCTGATTCTTCAAAAAGAGACTTTTTAGGATTTTCTTGTTTTTGTGTTCTTGACCTACAAAATCTTGAGATGTGTCCAGCTTTTCCACATGAATGAAAAATGATAGGAGGTCTGATGTTATTATTAATCATGCTACATTTCTTAGCTGTGTGTCCATTGTAATTACATATTTGACATGTAATATTCTACAATTTTCTTTGAGGTTGATTTCTCTGATTGTATTGAGTTTGATTCCTTTGGTTCAGTTGTGACTGATTTCTTTGATTTGTCCTGCAATTAATAGCCCTGTGACCAAACTTATTATAGGAGTAACAATAACCATTAAAAGGTCTTACTTCTTTACAATATCTTGCCAAGTGTCCATGCTTGTTACAAGCATAATAAGTTCTGTTAACTTGCTTGAGTTCATCTTTAGGTGGTTTAGTTTTAGTCTCTGCAACATTATGCTCTTTCTTTGCTTTTGTAGATGCTTCTTGTGATTTCTTTGTTTCTTGCATTGAATTTATTTCAATTTGAATTACACTGTATCCCATACCAGTGGTATCACCTTTTAACTTTTGTGTATACAGTTGTGATTGAATCAGATCAGAACTTGTGTGTAGTTTATCAATCTTATCTTTTGCTCCTAATAATTTAGATTCTATCTTTTTCTTGATGTTTTCTAATTCCAATATTTTCAAGTTCGCTTGCATAAGTTCATCATCTAATTGTTTGCTCTCTTTGGTCTTTTCTTCAATGGCTGTTAGGCTATCTATAAGTTGTTCATTCAGATCTTCAATTTTATCTTTCAAAGACATGTTCTCTTCATTCATCTTCTTGACCATTTTCCCCAAGTCATTGGTAGAGAAATCTTTCAGATCTTTCCTTAATTTCTTGATAAGCATTTGTGAGCCATCAACTTTTAGTTTAAGTTCCTCAATTTCTTTCTCAGATCTATCAAGATCTTCAAGGGTTGCTTCAAGATTCTTTTTCAGATGTTTTTCTTCTGCTGAATCCATGATCTCCTCAAGTGGTTAAAATCTTCTTTTAGAGGACCAGAGCTCTGATACCAATTGTTAGAAACACTAAGAGGGGGGTGGGGGTGAATCAGTGTTTGCCTATTTATTATATTTCAGCAAATTTAAACATAAATAACATATATATCAATTGAAGCTTAACACAAGAACACATAACACATGATATGATTACAGGGAAACCTTGATAAGAGGAAAACCCCAGTGGGAATTAGTACCCACAAATATTGCACTAGTATAATGAACCTGTTAAAGTTCCTTTTCTCTATTAGGAGTAGTCTTTACAATGCAAGTACAATGACCTGGTTAAGGGTCTGACCCTGTTAGGAGTCTTTTACAAATAACCCTGTTAGGGGTGAGGACTCATTGTCCACAAAGCTTACTACTCAATAGGATGAAGGCGAAAACCTCCTTGATAATAGATATACACTATATCCAAAAGTGAACTGCTGTATGTGACACACTTGTCTGATCAGTTTCGGTTATGCGCTGATGCTCTTATACTCTTAAAGAGATTTATCTCATTCTGACATCTTATCCTATTCTTTTATATCTTTTCTCTGCTTATTTCTTCGATGACACTTTCTAATACAACTTTGCATGTTATATATATATGTTCATGCCTGAATAGACGCGACCATAAACAATACCTTAGTTGGCCCAAAAACAATATTCACAACGCTTCCAAAAAAATTGGCTTAAGTGTGTTTTAAATAGTAATTAAGACATGATTATAAACATAGTCTAATAGGTGCTTGGCCTTTACATAATAAAATATTATACACTAATCCAAAAACTAAAGTCGGCTTCATACTCTATTTTCTGAACTGCTAGTATCACTGTTCTTGCTATAACTTATCCATACTGTCATATCTAACCATGTGTGTCTAGGGAAAGCAAAAAAACATACCATAGAACTTAATATTGAATGTTCCTATCTTGATGTGATCATATGCATGTGCGCTGGTGCACTGATCGACTATAAATCATTGTTCTATACTATCTTCTATACTTAGTCAATTTCCACTTCATAGTTTGCTGTCAAACTTTCATATGACTTTGTTGCCATAATGACAACACAAAATAAGTCATATACACCCTGGGATTCAACTTGCCAATAGATTTGTATCCTACTCATCAGTTTTATCTTGTTGAGCAGTGACATCTTCATCTTTTTGTAGTTGATCAGCATGGTCTAGTCCTGTGATGTCAATAATTGATGTGTTCAGCCATATTTCATCAACAACATCCATGTCTTTATTTCCTGGTGTCTTCAAATATTTTTTCTTTTCCTGATCCTTAAGTGATATCAATATAACATCATCTTCTTTTTGTGGATCCTTATTGAAGTCATAATGAGTGATGTCTTGAATGTCAAGATCATCCATAACTTGGTCTAATTCAATTGGCTCATTATTATCTACATTATCCAAAGCAATGTGCTTAGGACTTGCCTCATATTTCTCCTCCTCTACATGAGGTATGTCGGTGAGAAGTAATTGATTCTCACAACTTGTTGACTCTGTAGGTATATCTAGGAGTTGTCTCCATTTGGCCTCGATCATGCTATCCAACTATATAAATTTATCTTCTAGCACTTTGTAAGCTCTAATTTTTCCTACAAATTTGCTTGAGTGATTTTTCATTATTTCTTTGATTTCTTCCATCTTTGATTCGGGAGGCATGAGTGTGTCAAGTATCCTCTCCCTTGCTTCCTTTTTGGTGTGTAGAGCATACAACCATTGTTGTGAAATTCTATTACCTAGCTCTTTGGGTATTTGGCCTATAAATTCTATTGGTACATATTTGAACTTGACCATTTCCCTAATTATTGCATCTTGTATCTTGTTTTGGTCTTCTGGCTTAAGTTTATCCCATTGTCTGATTTTCCTATCAGTCATTGTACTGGTAGTAGCAATTGACTCAACAATTTCATCAATTGTTCTAGTGAGAAAACTTTTCTTATTTACATCAGGCTCATCCTCTTTGGAATATTCAATGTCAGCTTTGGTCCTGACCATTCTTTTCCTCCTTTTGGTGGGTGTTTGTTTCGTAGTTTTATTTTATGTTTGCTTCTTCCTCTTATAGGTCCTCATTTGACCTTTCTTCAGAGGTGTAGTATATTTTGTTGTTTGGCTCCTTGTTCTCTATTTCTTTGTAGGAGGTGGAGGTGTATTAGAATCTGTTACCTCAGAATATGATTTTTTCTCATCTTGCCCTTTACCGATGGTACCATGTTCCTCAGTTTCCTCTATTTTTTCTTTTTCCTCCTCATTAACCGATAGAATCTTTTCAAGATTATTTACCATTTTGTTCTTCTTGTTGACAGTCTTCTTGATTACTAGGCCTATTTTTATCTTGGGCTTGGCCTCTTCATAAGTTCCAAATCTTGGTTGTTTACTATCAAGTGGTTCATTGATCAATGCATCAATTGCATTTGTAGCTTGATCTATGTTAATTTCATAGTCAAGAGGTGCTAACCAGGATGTTCTTGGTACAACTGGTTTTATGTGATGAAATATGTATCTACCATAAAACATATCTCATCCCTATGTTTCTCAATCAATTTCTCAGGGATCCTCACTCTTTCCATCATCTTTTCCTTGATGTCAAGGAAGTATGCAGTCATCACTAAATGAAAATGATCTCCTAGTGACTTGATAAGTTCACTAATTTGCAGTGTGACTGGTTTTGTAGTATCCCATTTCACTTTGCCTACTGAAAGAAAGTATTCTTGAAAGTAAAAGAATATACACATGATGAGTGAACTAAACTTACATGTGTTAGTCTTTGCTGACCTGATTGTTTTCATGCTCTCATCAAGTTGCTTCAACAAGATCTCACGTATATCCATCTGTATTCCCTTTGTCACTATCTTGTTAGTTGTGCTTACTGCTATAGATGCAATGTTGTTTAGTTTTCTTTCCTAGAAGATCTTGTAACCTATTACACATGCACCGAACCTCAGTTCCTCATCAGTGATGGTGTTTACCTTGAGACCTCTGTTATCCCACATAGCTTTTGTGAGTTTTCAACTTTTGGCCTAGAGGGATACTTATGTGCCTTAGGCTTGTTGGTTATGGGGTAACCAGTTACAACATGTAACACATCCTTAGTGATTTGATTAGGTTCATCTAACCACAACTTCTGATCATGCATTATGCTCAAAACTAACCTAATCCAGTTGGTTTTGAAAACCCTTAGGAAATATAGGGCATTTGTTATCCCCTTCACTTCCAGATGCTTGTAATCTTCTTTTAGGTTCCCTTCTGCATCACACAGCTTCTTGTAAGCTTGGTATATCTCCAGATCACCTATTTCAGTGATCTTGCAGTGAATGTAGGACCTTACATCCTCTATCAGAAAAAACCTAGGTGGAATTTTTGAAAATGCGCCAGAATCATTGGGTTGCGATGCGATCTCTGGGAATATCTTGTACTTTGGTTCCACACAAGATTTGTTCTTTATCAGCTTAACCAATTCTTCTTTTCATTCTTAATCTTTATGATTCTTCAATTGGTTGCCATCATATTTCAAATTTAGGGCTTTTCCATAAATTATAATAGAGTTCTTTGGTATTTCTGGTACTTACTTTGATTCATATGGTTGGTGAGTGATCTATGTCCAGTGCATTGGATCGAGTCGAGGTCACTCTACTATCTGATCTCTTATCACTCTATTTTCACTCTGCTCTTTCTTCTCAAATTGTGTGTGAGAAATGAAGTGCTCTCGTCGAGTATTTATAGACTTTTGCCCTAACTCTGTCATAAATTCTCAACAACTCATTGGGTCATGAAGACGGAGTTCATTGGGAAGACTCCTCAATTATCATTGTCGGTGTTGACTGGATGCTCAGGATAGCTGTTAAGATTTTTGCTTTTACTGACGGATATTGGTGTTGTGTCATGAAAAATTTATAACTTTGCTTCCTTACCGACGGGTGTCAGGTTACATTAGCAACTTAGCCATTTTATGTGTTGACTGACGATTCTTGGTAAGTGTAGACAACTCATCCTTTATGTTCACCAATGATTTTTGGTATGTGTTTACCGACAGAGTTGATTTCTCAGAATTGTAACAAGTAACATAATATGCATCTTTATTCATGCACATTTTAACTATCTATCAATTTGTATAATAGAACTAATGCAAAATATGACTTGGTGTAGTGTAGTTCCATACTTACTTTTTCATCTTAATTGGGGGTGGTGATGTCACCAGATCCATTGGATGGGGTGTCACCTATAACCACCTGAATTTGGTTTGTTTCAACTATGGACCCTATTTTCCTTAAGTGTGATCATACCCTCGATTATGTCCAAACGACCCTGTTACTGCTTGGCATAATTCTTCAAATCAATTTAATGTCCTAGGTGATTTTTATCACTCATTTATATTAAGTATTATAGCCATATAATTTAAATCAATTTTGACCAATCAAATCAAATCAAAATCAAACATGGCTATAGTATTTAATTATAAAGGAATTAAATAAATCCCAAAATCAAATATCCACTTGCAAAATAACCCATTCCCCTAGCCTATTTAATTTAATTAAAATGGCTATAGTCCCCTAATTATTAATGTTATCCAAAATCTAATCATACAAAAAAATAGGCACTAAAAGAGAAGTTTGCATGTACATGTTACCCAGTTAACACTATCTTACAGTTTTTGATGATTTGCATTCACTTACTACATTTATTATCAGATTTTCATTTTATGTACTCTAAGTATTGATCAAATTATTATACCTTAAAAATTCATCATTGATCATTACATTGTGCATTCATAAGAATGTAGTACAAATGTCCTTTGATTCATATTTCATGTTTCAATAAACATAGTACATTGCAAATGAAAGTAAAAAACTGAGGTATGGAAT
>MU224036.1:1867480-1882282 GCA_018584345.1 Thuja plicata
GCAAGTTTAGTTACAAACCTCTTTTCTCTTTTCCCAGTTCAGTTTTCAATCAGGAAGTGATATACCATATTTTATAGGAACCGGCCTAGAATTCGGAGATTCCTCTTCACTCATAGCCTACCCACAGCTAGGAGAGGTTTCCATGGTTAGGATGGGACTGTCGTGTAGCCCTAATGCCTGAGTTAGGGTGACAATTCTAAGCCTGAACAATTAAAAATAAATTTCATTGTTTAAATAATTAATTCCTATATTTCTAAATGAATTAAATAAGTTTATTTCATTTATTAATATTCCCTCAAACCCTAACCTAACCTATCTCAACCACTTCTACCCTGGGTTCTAACCCTTCTCAACCCATTCACCCATGCTAATCTAATTCTAATCCTAAATTCTTGTCCTAAACCACCTCCTAATGTTGTCAGATTCCATTAACGAATACTTAGCAACTCAACCCACTTGAGAAAGTCCACTTTCTCAAGCTTGACCTCCTTAAGGTCCACTTTCTAGAGATGACAGATATAAGCCTAAGAAGATTTTTTATTCAAAGGAGAGACACTCATCTAGAGATTAAGATAGTGATGATTCAAATGATGAAACATTGTTTTTGGTCTTAAAGGAAGATAATAGTGAGAATTCTAGTACTCTGCATGCTGATGAGAACAATGAAAGATTAATGATTGTGTGTATTTCTTTACATGCAAAAGAAGAAGAAAAATATTACATGATTGATAGTGTATTCTTAAATCATATGACTGATTATAGAATACAATTTCTTGATTTTAAAAAATATGATGATGGATTTGTTAAGTTTTGTGGTGAAGAGGTTACTTTTATCTATGGTAAGGTAACTATATCCATTGATGGTAAGAACAAGATAAAAGATGTGTATTATGTTAAGAGATTAAGACATAATCTTTTAATTTTTAGTTAGATGTGCATGAAAGATTACAAGATTTATTTTTTATGTTTCCAAGTGTGAGATCAGAAAGGGAGATTCTAGGGGACTAGTTGCAAAAGTAATAAAAACCAATGGTAATGTATATTACCTAAAAGAAAATAGATGAAATAGCTGTCTGATGGCTCAAAGAAGTAAAATTGGTTATGAAAAAATGAATGGCACATGTTAATTTTTGATAAGATGGTGAAGATCATTTATACTCAAGTGATAAGATACTTACCAAAGATTATCAAGCCTACTAATACAGTGTACAAGGAATGTTAATTGGGAAAGTAGACAAAGACCAAATTCAAGAACAAGGAGATTTCTACTACAATACCATTGGAGTTGATACATACTTATTTATGCAAACCTACAAGAAAAAGAGGACTAAATGGTAAAACATATTCTATTTTTCTTATTTATGGTTACTCTAGCATGACATGGGTTACTTTTAAAAAAAAAATTAGAAGCCCTAGACAAGTCTAGATGGTTGAGAATGAAGTAGAAGATAAGATCAAATGTTTAAGGCATGCTAGAGGTGGATAATTTACATGAAATGAAATTAAAATATTTTGTAAAGAACATGGTATTAGGAGAAACTTGTCTACACCTAGGTCTCCATGACAGAAAATATTTGTTAAAAAAAAAAGAATAGAAGAGATGAATAAATGTCTAGGACAACGTTAAAAATTGCTAACCTACCTGATATGTGTTGGGAAGAAGAAGTAATAGGTTAGAAGTGAATACTATTTTTTATATTCTTAATAGGGTACAAGTGAGGGTTAATAATTATAAGACCCTTTATGAGATATGACATGGAAGAACCCCTAATATCAAGTATTTCATAATTTTTGGAAGCAAGTGTTACATTAGGGTAGATGAAGATCTAAGAAAGTTTGACTGAAGATTTGACGATGAAATTTTTCTTGGATCTTCTACAAGAATAAAAGACTACCGATGTTAAAAAAAAGAGACTCAAAAGGATTGTGGAAATCAAAAATGTCAGAGTAAATGAATAATAGAATCAAGTTGCTCTTGAACCTAAGATTTGTGAGATAAAATATTCTCCTTGTACTGCAAAAGGGAAATATGATGAAGGCAATGAAGATTATGATGTAAAATAAGAATCAAATAAATCACCTAAGACACTACAAAATTATGCTAAAAAAAATCATTTATAAGATCAAGTCAATCGAGATGAAAATAAATGAGTTTACATCCATAAAAGACTTGACAACACAAGTGATTTATTTATTTTTCTTATCTAAGGTAGAACCAAAGATCTTTTTAGAATAAAGCAAAGATGATGGATGAACAACAATTATGGAAGAAATACTGAATCAGATTGAAAAGAATCAAATGCGAGAAAATTAGTGCCTAGATTAAACAAAAGAATGTTATAAGAGGAAAATGATGTTCCAAAATAATCTAAATAAAAATGGAGAAGTAAAAAATTGGAACAAGGCTAGACTAGTTTGTAAAGGCTTTTTGACAAGTTGAAGGCATATATTTTTAGGAGTCTTTTGCTCTAGTGGCTACAATAGCAACTATAAGGATGTTTCTTGCATTTATTGTTTATAATAACTTTAAGGTGTATCAAATAGATTCCAAGTCAACATTTTTTAATGAATATCTTAAAGAAGTTTACATTGAATAACCAGATGGTGTTTAGTTGTGAGATGAACTAGATGTGGGTTTCATACTTAAGAAGGTTCTATATGGACTTAAGAAAGCTCACAGAGCTTGGTATGAAAGGTTGGATAGGTATTTGCTATAGCAAGACTTTAAGAAATGTACACAAAATAATAATCTTCATTTTAAATTTTAAAGTGATAAACTTTTGATAGTTGTGATGGGTGAACCCACAATAGTGGGTTACACCTTTTTGCCAACTTTGACACTGAAATGTACATTCTGAAAAAAAAAATTCACATTTGGATTCCTATTGCCACTACACCATTATAAATTTGAAGATGATTTAAATTAGAATCTTTTAGAATTTTCTGTGTAGATTCTAAATATATTTTTTTCAATTTTTTTGGAATTGATTTGAATCCATTTTTATATCTCCCTCGAAAACTATTTTTTTGCTGCAAACAATATTTTTAAAGAGTGACACTCACTTGTTAAAGCATAATTTTTTTTCTAAAATAGATATGAATGCGATTATTTCAAATTTTGTTTTGTAACATCCATATGTAATTATTGTAATTGGTTTCATGAATTTATCCTTAGTATTTCATATTTTATTAACATTTGAAGTTGACTTAACTGTAATTTTGACATACGTTCATTTGTTAAATTGTAACTTGTTGTGTATGTGTCCAATTTCAAATGTCTCCAATTTTTATTTTTTTGTTAGAAAGAGGACTTCAATACTTAGTGCATAGATATTTTTCAGATTTTTTTTGTCATTTGTTTACTATTCTTCCATAAGCATCGAACATAGAGGGAGATGTTTCGTAAGAAACCTATGTTTAATTAATATAAAAAAATAAATTCAAAATAAAATCAAAATATATTAAAATAATAATCATTGGAAAGATCATTTTGAGTACTACTATTATGCATTTGGGTTTTTCAATATTCTTCCATTTGAGCCCTCAATTTAAGCTTCAAAGGCTAGAAAATTATAAAAAGTAGGCAACCTTTGGGGGATCACTTTTGACAGGGGGTTTCGATACAAACTACTTTTGATAGAAAGGGGTTTCGATAGAAACACCCCCCTTTCGATAGAACCCCCTTCTATCAAAAGTACATGGGTTAAATTTAATTGAAACTAATTTCATTTAAAAAAACTATTTTAAGAGGTTTCAATCGAAACCCCTTTATTATTAATAAAAAAAATTGAAAAAAAACATTGTTGATCGAAAGGGGAAAAAATGGTAATTTGGCTGAAAGTGCCAAATTCCTTCCTCCAAAAAAGTGTAACCCACTATTGTGGGTTCACCGTAGTATATGTTGATGATATATTTTTTGGTAGATATGATGATGTATGCAATATATTTTTAGAAGGGATAGAGAAATATTTTGAGATGTCGTTGATTGGTGACTTATATTTTTTCTTGTTCTTTAAGTAACTGATTTATATGTTGGTATTTTTTCTTCTCAAACTAAGTATATAAAAGAGATGTTGAAGAAGTTTGGTATGGATAATTGTAAACCAATTGGTACCCCTATGGTTACTAGTTTCCATTTGAGCAAGAACAAGAAATCTCAGAGAGTAGATCAACATATTAATGCCCGATACAAACACTAGAGATAAAAGGATCCATGAGAGGTAGTTATTCCACGTGTTGAATCTAAAGGGGGACACTGGCCCAATTAGTCCAATAATCCTCACAAGGAACTATAAAATGATTCTTTTGAGCATCCATAGTATAAGAATTTAGGGGTTATCTACGCAAGGATAGGAGAAGATGATGCACAATGAAAGGAGAAGGGGGGTTTGAAAGGAGGGTAAGGAGCTTAGTTGTGAGAGGGAAAAAGGGAGAATGACTTAGCTATGAGAGGACATGAGGGAAATCAGCTTAGCAGCGGGAGGAGAGGAGAGTAGTTTAACATAACAAAGGAGAAACTAATACACATAATGCTACACATAAGGGGTGAAACAGAAGAATGAAGAATGAAGAATGGAATAGACAAAGAGAAAGGAGATGGATCCACATAGAGATATAAACATGTCTTATAGAGTTACAAAGAGATTGAGTAAAATGATGCAAAACAGATTCAAATAAAACCTAAAGCTAGATTAATAAAAATACACTGAAATAAACCTGGAACACAAATAGTTAGATAAATGAAAAAATACAGTATAAACCTATAGATGTAAATAGTTAGAATTCAGATAAACACTGAGAAATATACAAAGAGATATAAAAATAGAGATTACAATAAGCTGATAAAACCTGCAAATGAAGTTATTAAAAAATGATTAGATGAAAACCTGCACCAAACAAGAGAAATATAAATATGTTACACCTTGCGGTTTGCTCGACAGAGGTGAAAATGAATACAGAGTGCAATGGGTTTGGCTGAAACCAGCCAAACCCCAAAAAAATTCAAATGCAACTCTTTGGCGGCAAGCTGACCAAAAGGGTTAGAGACAATAAAGATTCAAAATCTACAATCAAGAGTTGGTAAATGAAGCTCAAGCTTCTCTCTCAAACAAGAGTCTCCAAAGGTGTGCTCTAAAGAATGACAATATTCAACACTACACTCAAACAAGGATTAGAAACCCAAGCTCTGATACCATGTAAGAAAAATAACAACATCAAGGAAATGAAAATAATCCAAGAGATATGTGAAGAAGAAATTGTTTCCATGATAAAAAACAAGAACTAGGATCTTGCACCCAAAAGCCAATACAAGAAGACAAGAATATTTTGAAAGGGGAAAATAAAGAAAAACCCCTTGTGATATTATGAAGATGGAAAAGCCTAAGAGAGAGAGAGAGAGAGAGAGAGAGAGAGAGAGAGAGAGAGATCATTACAATAACTCATTAAGTAGAAATAAGAGAGGAGAGCATCTCTTTTATAGAGACGAGGAGAGAAGTTACAAAGGAACTCACCAATATATGAATGCAAACATCCATAATAAGTGTTTGCAAAGTGTCAAGATCCTCTTAAGGAGGAATATCTCATTTCCTTATTAAAGGAATTAAAAAATATGACATATCCTCCCACTTGGACTAGAGGACAAAATAAATGTAGGGGCTCCTTAGAATCTCCTAATTAAATAAATAAATACAAGGAAATATTAAAAATATTCTAACAACTTCTAATTAGATGCATAAATTAGTGCATCTTTGCAGGGGATGATTCAATGTTTAACTTTTATCTACTAGATTGATGTTGTGGTTTCCCTTAGGGGGAGCAAGAAGTTTGTGGTTCCTAGTTAGTAGAAAGTCTTATAGAACTTTGGAAGGGATCTAAGAAATCTTGCGTCGACCAAAAACATTTTCTTTCACTTGTTAGTCTATTGTCTTTGAGTCTGGTGTTTTTGTTGGTGATAGATCTATACTTTTTCTTTTTCCTTGTGGTCATGGTTATGTGTTCGTGGCTTTGTGTTGGATCATTTTATATGATCACACCTAATTTTTCTTCATCACATGAGAATTATTGCAGTTTCCTTGCAGTACATTACTATTCTTCATGTTACCAATCAGTGGTTGGGTTTCTGATCTTTTTCCCGATCTTTCGGTTGGTTTTTCAGAGTGCAGTCGTGCCAGCTTAGTGTTACATCGAGGCCAAATTATTTTTTTGATAACATCTCTTATTATTTGCATTGGAGGTTGATCCAGTTGTTTTGGGTCCTGACCTAATTGTTGTAACATATTTTCTTATTCTTGGAAAATGTGACCTTTACTAGGCCAATCGATGATTGTAATTACTATTTAAGCTTATGGAATTTTTTCTATGGGATGAGAGAGTTTTCATAAGATTATCTAGCAAAGCTTGGATAGGGTTTGTAAGAGATTTATGATCTAATAAGGCATGTATGTCTGGCATGTGAGACTACATGTTGCAGATCTATTGTAATTGATTCACCAATCATAATCAAAGGTTGATCTCTCATTTTCTCATTGTTGGCTTGTTGTTCTTTTTATTTATGTTGTTTTGTGTTGGTTGCAAGGATCAAACTGATCTTTTGAGGTTTCTCCATCCTTGACCGCATCAAGTGGTATCAGAGCAACATTTTGCATCCATAGGGTTTTCTTGTTGGGTGGCGGTTGAAAGGATCCGACCTATGATGTCTATGGATTGTGAAGATGGCCAGGAAAAATGCTAGAGGAGGAGCACAACATGAAGATATAGCTATTTTGGATTTGTTGAGGAAAATATCTCCACGGTTAGAAGTAGTAGAGACAATCGAGAGGAGAGGACAACATATAGAAGATGCTAGTGATGAAGAAGGAGATGAACATAATCAAAAGGAAGCAGTAGAATGAGATAACCAGGAAGCACAACCTGAGTTGAATCAAGGAGAGGAAAGATCCATTAGGGAATTGACTAATGTTAATTAGAGACCTCATTTCAACCCACCTGATTATCATGGTAAGCTAGACGTTGATGAGTTGATAGATTGGATCATGAAGATGGATAAGTATTTTGAGCTTGAATGGACTAATGAAGACAAGAAGGCAAAGTATACTTGTACCAAGTTGAAAGCACATGCATCCCTATGGTGGAAATATTTACAGACAGATCGATAGAGAAGATGTAAAGAAAAGATCAAACCATGGGATATGATGGTGACCAAATTAAAAGAATTTTTTTGGTTGAGGAATATCAATTAAGTTTGTTTATGAAGTTGCAGAACTTGAATTAGAGTGATTTAAGTGTTAAGAGTTATACTAAGGAGTTCTACAAGTTTAACATCAGATCTGTTCATGTAGATGATGAAATTGAACAAGTTTCTCACTACCTTAATGGTTTGAGGATGTCCATAGAAGATGAAGTCAACCTAGTGTAGATTAGGAGTGTGGAAGAGGCTTATAAATGGGCTTTGAAGGATGAAGAGAATCTAAACATAAGGCATGAGAAAAGACAAAGAGGCAGAGGTGGAAGATTTCAAATAGGTAGAGGTTTGAATGCAAATAAGGTAACTCATAGAAGAAAGAAGAGGGCAGTAGAAGAACAACATTTGCTGATGAAGAGTTCACCGGTTCTGTGAACAACAATCAAGCAGAGGAAGGTGCAACCCTGATGATTAGGAGGGTCCTATGTCATGGAGAAAAAAAGAAGGAATCTATACAGAGGAAGGATTTGTTCAGAAATGTAAGGTGCAGAACAAGGTGTGCAATGTTGTCATAGACAGTGGGAGTTCTGATAATCTTGCTTTAGAGGAGTTAGTTGACAAATTGAAGTTGCAGAGGATGAAGCATCCTAAGTGATATCAGATTGCATGGATTCAAGTAAAACATAAGGTACTGGTAAGTGAACAAATGCCTAGTTACATTCAAGATTGGGAAGTATTATGATGAAGTTTTGTGTGATATTATGCCTATAGATGTGTGTCATATCTTGTTAGGTAGACCATGGAAATATTATAGGCAAGCCATACATGATGGTAGAAGGAATGTTTATACTATTGTTGGTAATGGGACATGAAACAAACTATGTTACCTTTAGAGGAACCTCTTAAGAGTGAAGTGTGTACCAGTGTAAGAATCTATTTAGTGGATGGTAGAAAGTTTTTGGATGACATGAAGCGTAATAATGTGTGTTTTTCTTTAGTACCTAAGGAGTCTAAGAAGAATGTTTTGGTAGAAGAACATCTTGAGGAAATTTATGGATTGTTGAGTGAGTATGCTGAAATCATATCTAATAATGTACCTGATGGATTACCACCGGTAAGAAGTATTAGTAATTGTATATATTTGATACCAGGAGCTAGTTTACCAAATAAAGTAACATATAGGATGACACCAATAGAGAGTTCAAAGAGCTCAATAGGAAAGTGCAAGATTTGTTGTAGAGAGGGTCGATCATAGAAAGTATGAGTCCATGTGCAGTACCTGTTGTATTGGCACCTAAGAAAGATGGACAATAGAGGACGTGTACTAAGTCAAGAGCCATTAATCAAATTATAATTAAGTACTGGTTTCATTTACCAAGGATGGATGATTTGATCAATTGTTTGACTGGATCTAAGTATTTCACCAAGATTGAATTGAAGAGTGGATATCATAAGATTAGAATTATAGAAGGTGATGAATGGAATACCACATTTAAGACAAAGGAGGAATTGTATGAGTGGCTGGTAATGCCTTTTGGGTTGTCTAATGTACCTAGTACTTTTATGAGGCTGATGAATGAAGTCCTGAAGAGATTCTTGGGTAAGCATGTCATTTTTTATTCGGATATATCTTGATTTTCAGTAAGAGAGAGGAACACTTGATGCATGTTAGAAAAATATTGTAGAGGTTGAGAGAGAAAAGTTGTTGATAAACATCAAGAATTGTGGGTATATGCACAAAGATGGGGGAACAAAAAGGTGCCAAATTCCTTTTTGGTCCTCAAAAGAGCATAGTGTGTACACACTAAAGTGCGTTTGCGCTATAACATGCACACACTATGACTTGGATAGCCCAAGCCTTACACTTTGGTAATTAAAACCATAGCGTGGGCGTGCTATAGCACATGCACACTTTATGGCGTACACACTATAGGATGTACACCCTATGTTAGAAACACAAAATGATAAAGGGAGAGAGGGAGTGACAAGGGAGGAGAGAGAGAAAGGGTAAGAAAGGAAGAGATAGAGGGAGAGAAGTGGAGAGATAGAGGGCAGCGTCATGAGAAGGGTAGATAGATAGAGAGGGTGAAAATGAGGAGAGAGAGAGTGATAGAGAGAGTTGAGAAGGTGTGAGAGAGAGATGAGAAAGGGTAAGAAAGGAAGAGATAGAGGGAGAGAAGTGGATTTATATATATATATATATATATATATATATATATATAGAGAGAGAGAGAGAGAGAGAGATCATTAAAATAAATCATTAAGTAGAAATAAGAGAGGAGAGAATCTCTTTTATAGAGATGAGGAGAGAAGTTATAAAGTAACTCACCAATATATGAATGCAAACATCCATAATAAGTGTTTGCAAAGTGTCAAGATCCTCTTAAGGAGGAAAATCTCATTTCCTTATTAAAGGAATTACAAAATATGACATGTCCTCCCACTTGGACTAGAGGACAAAATCTCTCTCTCTCTCTCTCTCTCTCTCTCTATTATCCTCCCCCACCTTCTCAGTCTTTGTATCTCCCTCCCTTAAGGATTTTGTTATGGTTTACGTAGTATGTATGCTCTATGTAAACCATAAATTAACAAAGTGCTAGCGTGCTATAGTGCGTGCGCACTTTTAACTACATTAAATTTTACCAAGCATAAGGATTGGATTTTCCTTGGAGATCCAACCCAAAGGCTTGGAGGATTCAAACAGGTCTGAGACGTGTTTTCCAGCAAACATTCAAAAAAATAACATTTTTTCTTGTGTGCTCCTTGTCAGGTGTACACGTGCTTCAATAACGATAAAATAGGATGGCATGATATTATAGATATCTCTGTTAGCTATCTAACCATATAATTTATTTTGAATTCTCATTATGTTAAGATTTTGATCTCTAATTTCTTTTGTATGTCTAATTTTTGTCAAAAACCAACATGTATTCACTTGGGCTTAGATTTTGGCTTGTTCATCGAATTTTGAGAAAAAATACATTTTTAGAAACTAGACTCCATTCTACACACTTTTAAAAGAAGAAGTTTTGATTTTCAATTAGTTTTCAATTATTTCTAGGGGGAGTGCACAAATATTTTATGTTTTCAGGATGTGTCCACTTCAAAAAATCACAGAAAATCATACTTCATAAAAAAATTAGTAGAAAAATCTGGGATAAACTAGGTGGTGTTAGCTAATTTCTCACTGGAGCGATTAAATGTTTTTTTTTTTTAAAGTTAACATTTTAGGGGGAGCACACTAGATGCTATGTTATATTTTTTCATAAAAAACATGACCACTTTTTGTGCTCCCCCTTTTTGAAGGCCTTAATCTCCACCATTTCTAAAATAAATTAGTAGTTTAGAAACTAGATTCAGAGTAGAAAAACTCTTATTTTTGTCACATTTTAAAATTTTGAGTCTAACTATCCTCAATTTCTCATTGAAGTTTAGAGTTTGCTGATTTAAAAAAAAGTGGCATCTTATACCCCCTTTTTGGTCGCCCATCTTTGTGCACTTACCCTTGTACTTTCATGATAGAGGAGTTAGTATACTTGGGATTTGTAATATCTACTGAGGGATTGAAGATGGATCCAAAGAAAATGAAAGCCATTGTTGAGTGGCCTACACCTGAGAGTATTGGAGAAGTAAGATCATTTCATGGGTAAGCTATTTTCTATCAAAAGTTCATCAGACACTTTAGTTCAATTTGTGGACCGATGACTAAGGCTATGGGAGGTGATAAAAAGGAGTTCAAATGGACACATGGAGCACAATTTTTTTTAGAGTTGTTGAAGAAGAAGATGACTAAACAACTGGTATTAGCTTTACCTGATTTCAATAAGGTATTTCAAGTAGACTGTGATGCTAGTGAAAATCCAATTGGAGCTATTTTGACTCAAGAAAGGAGACCTATTACTTATTTCAGTGAGAAGTTGAATGATGCTAATAGAAGGTATTCATTGTATAATCAAGAATTCTATGCTTTCATTAAGTATTTGAAGAAGTGGAGACATTACTTGTTACCTAGGGAGTTTGTACTGCATACCGATCATCAAGAATTGAAGTATTTGGGTAGCCAAGGTAAGTTGAATTAGAGACATATGAGATGGGTTGAGTTTATGCAGAGCTATACATTTGTATTGAACATAAGAGTGGTGTGACAAAAAAAGTTGATGATGATTTGAGTAGAAGGGACACTTTGTTGACTGAGATGAAGATCACAGTATTGGGTTTTGATGAATTGAAGACCTTGTATGAGGAAGATCCAGACTTTGCTGACTCTTGGAAGGCTTGTAAAGAACCTATTGTTGCAGATAAAAGTAAGTGGTTAGATTATTTCATTCAAGATGACATGTTATTTTGAGGTAATCAGTTAAATGTATACTTAGAAGTTCCACGAGAGATAATTTGATTAAGGAGAAACATAGTGGAGGCTTAGCAGTACATTTTGGCATTGATAAGACAGTAGCCTTGGTGAGTGAGAATTACTTTTGGCCGCAAGTTCAGACGGATGTGAGGAATTATCTACAAATTTTTAAGGTATGTCAGGTTACAAAAGGAAGTAGTCAGAATGTGGGGTTGTATACACATTTGACAGTACTAGGCATACCTTGGGAGGAGATTAGTATGGATTTTATGCTTGGATTTCCTAGAGACTATGACTCAATTTTTGTGGTTGTCGATAGATTTTCTAAGATGACACATTTCATTCCTTGTAAGAAGACTACTGATGCAATGCATGTAGCTGATTTATTTTTCAAGGAGATTGTGTGATTACATGGATTACCTAAGAGCATTGTATCAGACATGGACAATAGATTTGTTGGTTATTTTGGAGGACACTTTGGAAGAATTTGTAAGCTGATTTAAATTTTAGTTCTACTTTTCATCCAAAAACTGACGGACAAATATAAGTTGTGAACATGATTTTAGGGAAATTGTTGAGGTGTTTGGTTGGAGATAAGCCTAGAAATTGGGATTTAGTTTTACCTCAAGCAGAGTTTAATTGCAATAATTCAGTAAATACGAGCATGGTAAAGACACCATTTGAAGTGGTTACTAGGTTTAATCCTAAGGGAATATCATAATTAAGGGATATCAATTGTGAAGTTAAGAAAAGTGTTGAAGGTGAGGAGTTTGCTGAGGTTATGAAGTCATTACATGAAGGAGTGAGACATAATTTGGAGGAAATGAATCAATTTTATAAAAGGAGAGCTGATATGAAGATGAGACATAAGGAATTTCAAGTGGGAGATGGAGTTATGGTGTACTTGCAAAAGGGTAGATTTCTAGTTGGTACTTATAATAAGTTGAAGATGAAGAAGTTTGGTCCTTGTAAGATCTTGAGGATATTTGATTTAGGGAATGCATATGAAGTGGAGTTACCAGAAGATATGGATATATCATTGGCTTTCAATGTTGCTGATTTGTATGAGTACCTATCATGAATCAGATTGCAACTAGCAATAAAGGATTAGATGTTGGACAATAGTATCTTAAGAAGCAGATGGATCAGATAGAGAGGATTTTGGATAGTAGAGTTGGTAAAAGTATGAGAGGTAAGCAATATATGGTATATCTAGTCAAGTGGAAGGATAGACTAGTGGAGGATTCTTCATGAATTTCTCAAGCTGAGGTTGACCAATTTTGTTTTCCTTTGGCCCAAGAAAAGTGAGGGACTCACTTTTTAATTACCCGGGTGTTTGATATAGGAGCATCTTGGGATCTAAGAAATCTTGCGTCAACTAAAAACATTTTCTTTCAGTTGTTAGTCTATTTTCTTTCACTCTGGTGTTTTGTTAGTGATAGATATGTACTTGTTCTTTTTTGTTAAGGTTATGGTTGTGTGTTCCTGGCTTCGTGTTGGATCATATTCTATGATCACACTTCATTTAGTTTTATTGCGTGAGTGTTATTGCAGTTTCCTTGCGGGATTATACTATTCTTCATGTTACCGATTAGTGCTTGGGTTTCCAAAATTTTCCCAATCTTCCGGTTGTTTTTTTAAAGCGTGGACGTGCCAGCCTAGTGTTGCATTTGAGGATGACTTATTTGTTTGTTTTCATCTCTTATTATTTGCATTGGAGGTTGATCCAGTTGTTTGGGTCTTGAGCTAATTGTTGTAACATATTTTCTCATTCTTGGAAAATATGATCTTTACTAGGCCGGCCGATGATTGTAATTTCTATTTAAGCTTATGGACGTATTCCTATGAGATGAGAGAGTTTTCATAATATTATCTAGCGTAGCTTGGCTAGGGTTTGTAACAGATTTCTGATCTAATCAGGCATGTATGTATGACACGTGAGACTACATGTTGCAGATATATTGTAATTGATTCACTGATCCTAATCAAAGGTTGATCTCTAATTTTCTCATTGTTGGCTTATTTTTATTGTTATTTATGTCGTGTTGTGTTGGCTGCAAGGATCAGACTGATCTTTTCAGGTTTCTCCATCCTTGACTGCATCATAGTTTCATGCTTGGAGATTTTTTGGAGGTAGTTTGTTGAACATGTGTTTCATTTCAATTCATATCATTTATGTTCATCCTAGAGAAGATAATGTCATTTTGGCAACTGTATAGTCAGAAAACGGAAGCACTTCCATTTTAGACTTGTTTAGCCTTCTGAATAAGTGGTTTGGGGTCATGAAAAGAAACTTGACTGGGTTCCTAATCTTGACATGGCTTCCCCCCTGATCTGCCCTTCTTTTCACCACTTTCTAGCTTGATCTCTGCATTCTGAACTGCAGACCTATAATTCTCGGAACTAGGGACAGGGTTGACCTTTCTAGGATAGAGTTGACCTCAGCCCTAACCTAGGACAAGATCAACCTTGGCCCTGACCTAGGTCAGGGTCAACTTCGACCCTATCCCAAGGTTCAAATCTTGGGGTCCTATGGTCCTGGATGTCAGTCTTTGCGAAGAAATTTTTTCCTGCTTCTGGGTCGGCTGTTTCGGGCTCCGAAGCGTGGATTCCTAAATTGTATTTAATATAGGTCCTCTCCTAAGGGTAAAGGCTTAAATGGGAATTTAATTATCCTATGTTGACCTCCTTAGAAGATTGTGCCCTAGTTTCATATAAAAGGGAGCTTTCTCCTCTCATTTTCTCTAACACCATTAAGCAATTGAGAAGGATTTTCAAGTGCTTTTCAAGCGAGCTAAGGAGAGAGATTTCAAGAAAGAATCCATCCATTCTCAATCATTCAAGCATCCATTTTTATGAAGGAGATACATTAGAGGCCATTGAAGGATTCAAGCTACATAGTGCCCTTTTGGTGATCTCTCCATCCACCTTCTTCCAAGCCTCTTCCAAATTCAAGAACCCATTCAAGACTTGGTGTTGGAGATCTACAAGAAATTGATTGAAGACATCATACATGATACATTCTATATTCTAGATCCATTTGATGCATACATACTTGTGGATTCACAGATTTAAATCTGCCACGAGGGCTTTCATATAAGCAAGGTGAATTTATGTGTTTACATTGTTTATCTCTGCAATTTCAATTATTGATAAGTAGGAGATATTTTTCCACAGCAAGTCAAATTGTGATATTGCTATCAGGATTCAACTGTGTAGTTTTTGAGTCAAACTCATTGACCCATAATTCATGAGTAGTGGTTCACATGAA
>MU224036.1:1920376-1932738 GCA_018584345.1 Thuja plicata
ATTTATTATTATTTAATAATGTCCTAAAATATTATTAAATATATTCAATTGCAAAGAAATTTTTTATTTAATTGAGTTTCAAAATGATCTCAACAGAAATGGCATGGATGTTGTATAATGGGTCCCACTTGTCTTCAATGTGAAACCAGAAAGACCAACGAGAAGAATGTAGTGGGAGTGAAGTGTTGGCAAAGATAAATTTTAAATATTCTAAATCATTTTCATTGTGTTATGAATGTTCATTTAAATGTTAGTGGGCCCCTTATGAATTCAAGTGCAAAAGGCTTTCACTCGGAGGTCATTAAGCGTGATCTAATGCTTTAGAGATCTGCCCAACTTTTTTTAATGCTAAACTAAATAAATCACATCAGTAATTAAAGAAATTAACATGTTCCAAGTAAGCAATATTAATCAAAGGTAAAGGTAGCTGGGATGAACATTCCTTAGACTAAGAAAAATTCTACCAAGTTCACAGATAAAAATGCTTGGGAACTCACTGTGTAGTCACAGTCATGGGACATTGAGCCATCCATTGGAGATCCGGCCCCTTACCAAAAACCATCTCACCCACCATTAGTGGTAGATCGAGATCCTACAAGTGCACATCCGGTAGCTACTATCAATAAAATTGTAGTGTGAGATAACCGAGTTATATACTATATTTTTCTAATGTTAAATTGTTGATATTAGCAAGGCATGGAGCTAATACTCGTTGATTGGTTTAACTATCATAAATGTAGTTTTGACTATCATAGGTGCCAACATAGATGTCGAGTAGACTCTGCTAAATTTTATATGGCTGCTACTAACTACAGTAAACATTCTCTTTTACTTTTGTCTTATTTCTTAGTACTTATGTTGAGTATTGAACATCAGAAAATCCTTTTAGCACAGACATATTCTACATGCATAATGTGTGGTTTTATTGATGTTCATCAAATGTTTATCTAAAACAATGGATGAACCTTGCAAAATAGTGAATAAAACCCTATGGGAAGCATAAGGCCTTGAAGAACCATTATAAATATTGTGTTTAAAATAGTCATGAAACCCTTATTCTTTGTATGGCTCTTTATTTTACAAAGCAATTCAGTTTCCTTTATTTGTCCAGACTAAGTTTCAATTCAACAAATGTAGCTCTTTTGTGTTTGAATTTATTTTAGTTTGGAATAACATAGATGTGAAAAATACTTTGAAATTTATTCTAGGAGCATCATTCTAGGCTCACTGTTGACCATCATTTGGTGGTTGATCTATAATTTTATTAAATAGTTTTTTGAAACTAACAATCACAGAGAACTTATTTCTTTCTCTAATTAGAATGATTAATGTACTACCCTAGAAGTGAGATTGTTCTAAATGTACACACATATAACACTAAAAATTTTCCCCTCATAATATTAAAATAGGGGGAAATCCACCAGGAAGTAGCTAATGGCTCATCTACAAACCTGAACAAATATCAGTTAGAAAAACAATTTACAGAGAATTGCATATAATATAGTTGATCTATCTTGTGAAGGAATTCATAGTAGGAAGGTTGCACTAACTACTCCTGAAATGTCTCCCATTAAGCGAGTATTATGTTTGTAAGATTATCAGATGCGTTAAATAGAGTGAAAACAACACAAGTATAGTTCACCTTGTGAGGTGGTGGTTGAAGTGAGGCTGTAATTTGTGGTCCCTTTTATTATAGATCGTGATGTTGCCTATCTTATTGGTATATTTCTAATTTTAGTTTTATGAACTAGGGTACCAGCCATGTTTTGATTCTTACCCCATTTTGGATGACTGTCATCTTGGCACCATCCATGTGAATAGTGGATACCTTGGATGCTGAGTTAAAGTTCCTCAGGCTTCCAATGCTAAAGGTAAACATATGGTATGCTATGATATTAGTAAATAGAATAAACATAAATCAATCTTTTTGAGATAAAATCTAATGACTACTCCAATGGTTTGGTTATTTTGGATGTTGGTTCTTGTGCATTGGAATTCTTTTTTGACACACCCAAGCTTCATGCCTATCCATTAAGGACCTTTTCATTATATTATGACTATCAAAGATTTTTTTTTCTGCTGCTACTAACCTTGAATCAATTTTTGGTTTTCATTATGACCGTCTTTTATTTTCATAGGATTTATTAATCTCACTATCTCTTAATGTGTGATCACTACTTTTTGCATTACAACAAATCTTTAAGCTTTCAATTATGACATAGCACAATTATTTCTCATTGAATAGTATTTTCACTATTTTCTATTGTCAAAAAATCTGCCTCTCTTCAAATCTTAGTGTCTGGATTTGAAGGACAACTGCGGATAGGTAAGAATATTTCAAATTCCAAGAATACCCATGTGAAGAGCACTGTCTAATCGAGAGCACTAAAAAACATCCCCTCCCCCTCTGCCAATGTCTTCAAAATCCAATATAGCTATCCTACTCCGTTCCTCGGGATAGAATCTAAATCTGTTGATATGATGGTCTGAAATCCAAGCAGCATCAGATCATCCTGCCCAATCTCAAGGTCAGACTCATTGTCGATCCCCCTATTTGCCCCCATCTCCTATTTTAAAAAATTAAATGTACTAGTACTGGTACCAATCTCTAGAGTCTTCAAGTACCCCTATGTCCTAGTAACCTTGATAATTATGGAAATATTTTAAACCGTTAATCAAGTGATAAAGATTGAATTATTTGATCATTTACATGTCTTTACACGTTCTCGTGGTTCAAAGTATTCTATGCTTGGAGTCTCCTTAACCAATTATGATAACAAGATTTGTGATGTATGACTATAAAATTTTGCACTTGAAAAGTCATAAGATGACAATGAAGTCTTCACTCGATGAATTGTGAAGGACTCAATAATTTGATACTAGAAAGATGAATGAATGGCCATAAGCATTGGAGTGATCTGGAAGAGACTATATATCCATGCAACTAAGTCTTCGCCCATGCTCTTAGATTCCTGAAATCTGGTGTTCTATTGTAGGCACTCTTCTTAGCTTCTAGGGTCCCTTAATTGCATTTCCATTGTTTCTTCTATGAAATCTATCTATTGATCCATCAACAAAGCATTTTAAAAGTGTTTAGGATTCAAATTATAGTAGGGGTATATTAGAAATTATCTTTAAAAATAGTTGTATTAGCTCAGATTGTAATTGAGTGTATCAAGTTCTATTAATTTGCAAAAAAAAAGAATATATTTCTTTTTTTCAATGTTTTTTTTTTTATCATAGAATATGTTTATTTTTTAAATTTGATGCACATGATTCTATATTATTGTTTATATTTCTATTAAAAATTATTGATATTTCAAAACAAGGGCTGCATCGCAGCATAGTTCCTGCCAAAATTGGCAGGGCCATTTTGGAAAAGTAATATAAGGCACCAAATCTTGCAAAGTTTGAGTTGTTTAGTAATTTTCAATGTTGAAAGAACAAACTAACAGTTCAATTTTTAAAGTTTTTATTAGGTAAACTTTCTAGAATATAATGAGCTATTAGTTAAGTATTTACCGTAAGGTGTTTGTGCATTTTAAATCAAGGATTTTTAAGATTTCAGTAATCAGTTCTTTAGTAGTTCTTTGTTTATATGGACAAAATTTTAACTACACCTAGAAAGGAGAAACAAAATTAATATGTAATGACTAAAGCTAATTTTCCCATTGGGTATTGTTTTTTTTACCCCAAGTTGGATACAACTATCTAACATTGCCTTTGTTGAACTCAAAAAGAGAATTTATATAGTCACAAATAGTTGGTTCTAAATCCTTTGGCGTCTTACTGTTAATTTTTCTTTTAGTTTAAAGTTTGCAAGATTTACCTTATTGTGATTGTAATCTAAATATTATCACCCATAATTTATGGATAATGGCTTGAATGCAGGTGTGAATTTCAAGTTTAAGTTTCTGACTGTAGGAGGGAAAAGAATTAAGCTAACAATTTGGGACACAGGTTGGTGTTTACTACAAAATATTACCCACTGTCATACCAGTAGTAGGAGTTTTCTTGATCAATATTTCATTGATCCTCATACATCTTTTAAATGGTCATTTTTCCTTTCATACATAATTACAACATCTTTCACTGTTGTGCTCTTTATAACAATAACATAATCACATAATCACATAAACCTTGTGCTGCATAGTCAGATGTGAGATGATTAAGATTTTTAGTTTTTTTACGATCCAAGAGGCATTTGTTTCTTAATTGAAATTTGATGTAATCCCTTGGTAACAGGATTGTCTATAAGAACTGGTGTGCATCCACCATTAGTGACTTCCTCAGCATCTGGGCTTGAACTCAAGAGTCTGAAAGGTATGGATTAATTTTTGAGTTTCGAGTCTTGTCAATTCAAATTCAATTATGATTACCATAAATGTTTCATCCGAGTGTACATGGAAATCATTATTGTCAAACCTAATATAACTTAAGGATAATTTTTTTCTTCTTTGGGCCTTATGAAAGCTAACTTTTTGAATGAGGAAAACAATTATCGAACCTAATATTAATATAAAAGATAAAAAAATTATCTTCCCTTAGAAATTTTTGTCATTAAATAATAATATATGGAACTGGATGACCATTGTATTATTTTCCAAGCCTTATGAACTCAAATTTCTTTTCTGAACGTTGTGAAGTCAAATTTAGTTATTGTTACTGTTAATATCTTATTAGTTATTGTGCATGTAACCTAAGTTGTTTCATCCCTTATAAAGTTACTTTATGTATTATAGTATAGATGAAAGAGCAATCTCATTATCGCATTTATTGCTTACAAGAAAATAGGGCATAGTTTCCAAGAAGATGTAGAGTTAAAGAGGATGGAAGAAGTCATGGTATCTAGCCTTGTAGCCCTGTAGCAACTGAAAACAATTTATAACTCCTAACTTCTCCAAAGCATCAAAGGAAAAAAAAATTGTTTCAGATACCCTCTTTCTCTTTCTTCAACACATCAAAAGCATTCAATAGGTTTCTTTGGACCTTATACTATTGTCTATCCACTGTGGCTTCAAAAGTGCACAAAATGACTCCAATTAACAAAGCAACTGTATAATTCCTTTGCTCTTATGACCCCAAATCCTTTCAATGGATAGCCTAATATTCATACTGCAACACTCCCTCCCTCTTTTGCATTCTCTTTCATGGGATTCTTACTACTTACTAAAAAATTTATGAGCTTCTTCTCATTCAAGCATCATTACATCTTACTACTTACTACAAACTTTATGAGCTTCTCCTCATTACAACTTACTACTTACTACAAAATTTCTGAGCTTCTGCTCATTCAAGCATCATTACATCCTTTTTCTTCATTACATGTAAGAGCTCTGCTAAGATGCACTTAGAAAAGAGTAAATACAAAACACAAACCCATTCATAATATAAAAAGCATACCATCAACAATTCAAGATATAAAAAGCATACTATAATGCCTTAATAAAGATAATGTTTTATTGATTGGATGTTTGTCCTAATGATGGATTGATGACTATGATGGTGATTTGATAATGGACTTTATGGTTGTAGGGATTTATTAAATGCTAAGTGTGGTTTTAGGGATTTCTTAACATAATGTCCATGTTATTAGTGTTTATTTCCAAGCTGTGGGATTTTTCTAGGGTTCTTTGTAATCTCTAGCCACAAGTGGCAACTGGTGATTTGTAATTACATAATGCCCTCAAATTGACACTCCTAGTTGTCTTGTGTCTGAATTATGTGGATATTCACCACCAAACCTTTCTCAGAATAGTCACTTTATCTCCAACAATGTCGAAGTGGATATGTCGAATTGGATATTTTATATTTTACGCTTGATTTTATACAAGATAGTACTAATGCTACTATGTTTATATTTGATGGATTACAATATTAATATCTTAATTCAGAGTATGGGAGACAAGTATTTGGTATAATTATAGCTTGAATATTTTCCTGTGAAGAAAGACCATGTATGACAATATGAACCTAGAACAAAACAAGGAGACAATTGCTAGATTGTGGTCTAATTTTAAAAGAAAAGGTGATAGAAAATGTTATTGTCCCTGGAAAAATTGCAAGGGCTTAAAGACTCGAAGACTTCTAGTCAAAAAAACTGAGAAACATTGTAGAGAGCATGGTCACATTGAAGGGGGGCACTATTTCGGTCCATTGGTAAGTATTTCAATATATTGTTTTAACAATTTATATACATAAGAAATCAATTGATGATGAGATCATGGTTGTGGTTAATTTAATGTCATCATTTTGATATAGGTTAACCACCCTGGGTTACATGTTATGGACCATAACAATCCGGAGAATGTGAATTTCCAAGTGGAGGAACATGGAGCTGTGAATATCCAAGGAGAAGATAATGATTCGATGGAAGAAGATGATCCTGCGACAAAGAAAAAAATTGAAGATGATGGTATTGTTGCAGCTGATCATGTGCCAGAGAATACGATTGAAGATGATAGTACTGGCATAGATGATCACGATGATGAAGATGGCCTTGATTTACCTATACTTGAGAAGGCATGTGAGCCCCTATATAATGGCTCCCAAACAATTCTTCTTTCCGCTGTATTGTTGTTGGTGAACTTCAAGGTTTTGAATGGTTTATCCGACGTAGCAATGTCATGAATGTTAAGGTATGTCATATATGTCATCTTTTTCACCTATTTTAGTCATAATTTCCTTATTGTTAACAGAGGGTGAATCATGTGTTCTAATTATATCTTTTACCATAGGTTGATAGGTGAGTGTTTGTTACCACCATCAAATATTCTACCTCGCTCGTACCGGGAACTATCTATCATTATGAAAGATATTGGAATGGAGTATCAAATAATACATGCATGTCCCAATGATCATATTATATATCATAAACAACATAAATTTGCAACAGAATGCCTTGATTGTCATATTAGTAGATATCAAATAGATAAAATAACAAAAAAGGTGCCTCTCCCATTATTCCACGTCTGCAACAATTATTCAGGTGCACTACCTTGGCACAATTTATGGATTACTGTGAATGCAATAGAAGTTGAGATGAAATTATGTGAATGCCTGTGGATAGTTTTACATTTAAGGACATAGAGGAAACTTGGCCACACTTTAAAGAATAACCTCGTAATCTCAAGCTTTCATTGGCAGTAGACGGTGTCAATCCATTTGGAGAGATGAGATCTGTTTACTCGGTGTGGCCTATTTTTGTTATCAACAATAACATTCCTCCTTGGATGTCCATAAAGAGGGAGCACATAATGTTGGCAATGATTGTTCCAGGTATTTTTTCATTCAATAGTCATCTAAATTTATTCATAAATACCACATCAAAATGACAATAATTATGTAATGTTTCTATTCATTCAACCAGGTAAGTACCAAGTTAAAGATATGAATGTATATAATGAGCCCCTTATCGACGAGTTGTTAGATTTATGGAATGGGGTCACTATGTATGACATCTCTAGACCAAAAGGACAAAGATAGTTTCAATTCCAGGCAATGGTTGTATGGACAATACATGATGCCCCTGGGAAAACACATTTTTGTTGTATGTTCTCTTGTTAACACCCCTTTTTTGGTATGTTATAGTGCTAACAAATCTTTGTTGTATGTCTAATTTTGTGCGTGATAATTGTAATTATCAAAATCAACATATTCAATCCAATTATACACGATCTTGTAGGTCTTCAGACAAAGAGAAAATTTGCATGTCCAATTTGTGGTCCAAAGATGAAATCTCATCATTCAAAAAGTTTAGGAAAGCAGGTGTTCGATGAGTATAGGCACTTTCTCCATAGAAATCATAAGTATCGAATTACCAAAAAATATCTTTTCAACGAGAAAGAAGAGACTGCATCAAAGCCACGAAGAATGACACCTTGCCTATGGAAGTTAGAATACAATAGAATAAATCCATGAGGTAATGTCATTCAATATGATGGTTTTTGTTTGAAATTTATATTTTGATATTGTCTTTTGTTTACTGATGATGTAATTGATGCTCGTGAAGATTGTCAAGGCGTCAATGACCAACTTTCAAAAGGACTAAAAATTTATCCTAGACAATTTAGTAGGTTTCCATACTACAAGCACCTCCCAATCGTGCATTTGTTTGATGCTATGCATATTAGAAAGAATGTAACAGAGACATTATGGAAATTATTGGATGGAAGGCGTGATAAAAAAAAAATTTGTCAAAATTTATAGTGACATTGAAGATTCTAACCATGCATTGAAAAATGTCATTCGATCAAATAACAATGGAGACCATATTGATATAAGTGCCCTTGCTTGGTTATTATCGGAGTAGCAAAGCAATGCTATAAAATAAGTCATAAAAAAATTTTGATTTCCCACAGGGTTTGCTATGAACATAAATAATCTCATATCAAAGAAAAATGAATTTGGGCCAGGGATGAAAACACACGATTGACATACCTTTATTAAGGTAATTAATATTATTTTGTATTCTCTATATATTTGTATACTGCATGTAGTTTTCATTGTATTATTCTCTAAAATATTGAAATGATCATTTTATAATTATAACAGTACGTTCTACCTCTATCTCTCCCATACCACTTTGACAACAGTGTCAAACAAGTTATATATGATCTTGAAAAATACATGAGGTTAGATACATTATTTGTTAGATTTTTTGTATAGATATTATACTTGCAACTTGTTTTACCTTTTCAGTAATTTATTGTATATTGTTTGTAAAGTATCGTTTATACATTTTGTGTGTTGAATCACATCTAGGTGGTTGTCATCGAAAGAAATCAATAAATAAGATATACAATATTGGAAGAGAAAAATTTCTCATCTTATGTGTGAAATGCAAAAGTGTTTACCTTCTACTTTTTTCAATGCACAAGAATACTACCTCATACATCAAGTTGAGGAGAGTGAATTGTGTGGACCTATACAAACTAGGTCAATGTGGATGGTTGAGAGACACCTAAATTTTTTGAAGGGTTTGGTTCGATAAAGAGCACATCCTGAGGGTTCTATGGTGGAGGGATATAAGCTATACCAAACCATGGTGTACATTAGTGAATATCTTCCTAAGTTTGCAGCAAAGATGTATGTAGATCGCATTTGGGACCCTAACGCCATTAACAAATTCAAAGGGGAGTACTTGATGGGGAAAGGTAGATTGAGGAAAGTGAAAGGTAATTATAAGATGTTATTATAGTTAATTAATTCTTATAAATATTCAATTGAAGTTGTTTCTAAGTGGTCTTTTTTTATATAGTTGTTTGAGAGTGGGATGCACTACATTTGTATATTGTGAACAATCTTGATTAGATGATGGTATGGATTAAACTATGTCAACAAAATGGTAACTCATTAACATGGGAAGGTGTTGCTTCATTTGTTAAAGAAGCTCATCGTAATGGAGATTCCAATGTTACACCAATGGTAATTGATCTAGCAAATGGTTTAAGAGGTAGATAGGTATGGTCTAGAGATGGATGCACTACATTTGTATATTGCGAACAATCTTGATTGGATGAAAGTATGGATTGAACTATGTCAACAAAATGGTCACTCATTAACTTGGGAAGGTGTTGCTACATTGGTTAAAGAAGCTCATCATAATAGAGATTCCAATGTTATGCCAATGGTAATTGATCTAGAAAATGGTTTAAGAGGTAGACAGGTACGTATAAATTTATTAATCATGACCCATATGTTTAATATCAACTCATGATGCAAATGATTTTCACATGTTTGAAAAATTGCAGGTCAAGCACCACAAAACTATGTACTACCATGGCCATAAATTTTTCATAAAAAAGTTGGATGACACAAAGAAAACTTGTGATTCTGGGATAACTGCAGTCTTCGAGGTCACTAATATTTCATCTAGAAATGACATGCATCCTCAAGAATCTCAAAATTGATACTATGACATTTTGGATGATATACTTGTGTGTGACTTTGAATCCTTCAAATTAGTTCTATTCATCGTCAAATGGTATAGGATACGACTGAATCAAAATGATCTTAATAGATCTATTATTGAACATGATAATGGATTTACAATGATTAATACAAGGTAATTTGAGCCAGTTAGAGATGAGCCCTATGTTCTTCCAAGCCAATGTGAGAAAGTGTTTTACATAGAGGTTCTACAAAAACTGGGTTGGTTATTTTTTGTTAGACATGATCCAAGAGGAAGGCTAGTAAAGTATAACTTGATGGAAGAAGAAGAAATCGAAGATGATGATGAAGAAGAAGACGATGATGATGGTGATGGTGGTGATGATGATGATGATGATGATGATGATGATGATGATGATGGTCATGGTGATAGTGATGGTGATGATAATGATGATGATGATGATGGTGATGATGATGATGATGATGTCGATGATGGTGGTGTTGGTGGTGATGATGATGATGATTATCATGTTGATGACGATGATGACAATGAAGGTCATGATGATGATGGTAATATTGATCTAGTCATACAAATTTATTTGACTTATATGTTTTCATAATTAATTTATTATGTATTAAACTCTAATGTCATGGTACAATTAAATTAATGTGTTCATTTCCAATGATTACAGCATATGTGATTTATGATACATGTGTTTTAGTTATTACTCGTAGATTTAATGTATTTATTGTTTAACAAATTACCAATGTATTTCTTATGATGCTCAATTGTTGGTGTTGATTACATGCATATATTTTGTGTGATTGTAACCCTTTATGGAAATAGGCAATTGACTACAGACATCGTCACCCCTTTTGTTAACAATCCTGCATAGCACACATAAAGTAAAGGTAAGGAATTAGAAAATATATAATGATTATGATGAATGCATATTATTCATGTTGTCTTCTATGTAATTTGTAGCATAGGTATCACATAATTTTTGGCTAACTTAAGATAAATGATTCACATATGCAGGAAATTGTACCCCTTTTATGAGGATCCTGCATAGTGACATGGATCAACAGGTATATATGTCAATACACCCTATAGATTACATCAACATTATCCTCAGTTAGCAAAATATCTCACTCCTTAACAACTATATCTATCATTTGATGGACTGCATGAACCACCTAATATGTACTTGCCAGGTCTATCTTCCTTGAGTCAGGGAAATGCGGGAATAGAAAATGAAAGTGAGACATGTAGTAGGCCTAAAATAGGGAATTCAACTAGAGGTCAAAAGATTAGAAGAAAATTCAATAAATGCATGCAATTTTTTCTTGCTGAAGGGGTTTCATATTCTTATGATGATGAGACCATAGATGACATTGAGGTGCCCTTGAGGTACACACATCTTCTGAAAGAATGGGCACCCAAGGAACTACCTCCAATTAACACTATTTTTTGTGTTAATGAGAGGATATATTGTATAGCTCCATCATCATTGCATGGTTTGGGCCTATTTTCCATGGATGGAATAAAGGTATGTTACAACAGAGTTGTTGAATAGATGGAGTTTGTCGGACCTTGTTACAATTACAGTAATTGGATGCGGATTGTTTCATATAAAAAAAGTATGCGTAGGTATGCATTGCCAGCGAATTATATACAATGGAAAGAAAATGATCAAAGTAAAGGATTTTCTATTTACATTGATGGAAGGCCAAAAGCAACAAGGAATATTGTGGGTTTTATAAATAGTACGTGACCTGGGTCAACTAATAAGAGTCCCAATTGCATATTTGAGGCACGTGAGGGGAATCATGTTTTTGTATGTGTGATAACATCAATAAGTGTAGGGAAAGAACTGCTAATAGATTACCAATTAAATTGCATAGATACAAAAAAAGACACTATCATGGGGGTGGTAAGTACTATATACCATTTAAACTAACCTCCAATTTATGACTCCAATATACCATTTTATTAATAAGTTTTTTTTGTTAAGTCTATTGCTTTTATTTCACTGAATTTTTATATTTAATCTATCACAAGACGACATGGATCCACCACGTGATGATGGAGGCGGGGATTTTTCTCCCACCCATTCTTCAGCAAAGGTAAACCTTATTGTAATTGTACAAATAATATAATAGAAAAATGTTATATTATTATGTTCTTTTCTTTAGGGTTTTGGAGTTATTCTCATAGTTTTATTGATATTCCTATCACAAATTGATGTTCAGGGAAGGGGAAAAGTGCCTGCAACAACAATGCCGACAGTGGAGGATATGGATGATGCCATCCCAAATAGGCCTAACCCTGTTGTAACATATAAAAATGTAACATTTGAAATCTATGGGGGAAAGATAAGATATTCCTCTTCCATCCCAAGATGCACAAATGAAGGATCCAAATTGATCAACCCAAAAAGGATCAATGCACAAATGAATCAATCATTTGG
>MU224036.1:1954238-1964748 GCA_018584345.1 Thuja plicata
AGGGTCAGTAGGGTTAAATCATAATATAAACGTCATAACACAAATCAATGTAAAACATTTTACTGATAGTTCATTTCTAGCCATTCATCATTAAATCATAACTCATTTAATATGTCCAATTAACTGCAATAACCAATTATATATGCTCAAATATCTCATAAAATGCTAACTAAATAATAATCATAGTCCATCATAAAACCCAAAGTGTCAAAGCAATAGTCTTGTCTGTCCAACATAGGAAGATTCTAGGGTGGGCATTACACTCTACATCTAGCAAAACTTGCATCCACATACCCACAACATCCAATACCTCCAATCCATACCTTTACAGATCAAGACGCTACTTTCCTTTATACAAGTTAAAACAAACAATTAGTTCGGCCTATTAAGACTTTCCTACGACACAAATAGTTATATAGACCCTTGCTAAGATACACACAGTACCTTACACAAGTAAATAATAAATACAAATCATCAATTATGTGCCAAGATCCATAGTTCACGCTCGCTAATCACTAAGCATGTTACATCTTCGTGGTCGGCCCCAAATAGGTCTACACTAGTCTACACACTACAACTGACATCATCAAGAATCCAACAACCCAAGAATCACAAATAATGTTCTCCCATGTATCTTCTAGCATGACTTATGCTCACATATCATAACTCATGCTCGCATCCCAGTTATCCCAAAAACTTAGAGACCATCTCTGTCATAATCCTCTGTCACTTCTCTGTAACCAGTCTTCACCAAAACAACTATAAATTATGCAAAGATCAATATCAAATCCAATTACCTTAGATATAAGGTGTACATACTTCCCTCTACATAACTTTGTGATCGCATATACTAAAAAATTGTACACTGTCTGTACACAACTACCAATCTTTCTTGTACCTATGATAACCAGTCTTTCTGAAACTTCTAAAGCATCCAACTGAAACATATGTTGACATCAATGAAAAAACATGAATATCAACACCTCAAAAAACAACAATTCCAAGAGGTAGTTAGTTGGATCATGGTGTATTGTCTCATCTTTGATGTATGCATTTTCTCTTTCCATGTGACCAATTGTGGTCTTGTAATAAAATTTTGAGTATGATACTAGAAGTTGAGACATTTGTTTATCAAGGTGTCTTTAACTAGTTGATTTAGAACCATTTTTTAGTACTAACCCCCTTTATTGTGTGTATTTTTATTTTTCTTTGTTGTCATTTGCTTTTGTTTTTAATTTGTGTTTTTATTTGAGTGTCATTGCATGTGGTTATGCAAGTTAAGATCCTTAGTTTGGAGGATCTCTCTCTCTCTCTCTCTCTCTCTCTCTCTCTCTCTCTCTCTCTCTCTCTCTACCATGAGTATGCATGTAAGCTCATACTCCCACTAAAGTGGGGGCTAAATGAAGCATTCTAAATTACATCCCAATGCCATTTCTTACTTATCTATGCCATATTTTAGCATGCATGATCTTTCACATCTATTTTGTTAATTTCAGTCCAATTCTACATGTAATTCCAAAAGTCACTTTTGAAATAGTACATTTCGTCCCAATTTGGGACTATATTGGGAGGAACAAGGCAACTTGGTCACCCAGTTCTTGAAACAAGGTGACCAAGTTACCCCATTCGCTGATGTTTGGCCCTAGATTTAAATCGTGCAATCCCCACTTTTCTTTAGTGGGGGTTTTAATCCCACATTAGCTTCCTTCAATTTTTGCACCCCAAAATAGCTAAGAGAGGTATAAAAGAAAGATACCCTCCCTCATTTTAGATACACAATCAATCAATTCAATCTACAAGCATTTTTTACTATAATTTTGTATATCAAGTCCTCAAGAGAAAGTTTTCAAACATTAAAGGCATTTCATTCCATCATATTCTTCATTGTGGAAAACTTCAACAACCTTCATACAAGCATGTCTTTGATGATTTCCTTATAGGTTTTTGTGGAGTCATGTTATTGCATCAACACTTGTGATTACATTTAAAAAGAATTGCATCACCAAGATATGAAGACATCACAATTCTTAGATCTAGCCTCTGATACATATCAACATGCTTTCTTTTCAAGTACATTTCATTTCAATTTTAAGGCTAATTCCTATACTATGGCTTGACTTAGGCAAACCCCTTTCTATATGACATTTTCCCTATTTTTCATGTGTAGGAATAGGTGGTAGACACATGAAAAGAGATATAGACAAATTAGAAGGAGAGATAGCTTCTGCAAGTCATTCATTTGGAGACTAGCAAGAACAAGGAAACCTAGTCGCCCTAGTCTAGGAGCAAGGCGACCAAGTCGCCCTAGTCCCCCCACTTCAACTTGAAATTTAGACTACATGTTATTTTACAGTCTATCTTTGTAGAGTCGTAGTTCCCCAAACATTAAAGGATCATTGCATCCACTTAACACTTGAGCCTTCTTCAGCCTACTGGATTATCTTCCTTCTAATGTGAGAGAGAAAATTGGCCTAAGATTCCTAGTTTATCCATCCAAGATAGTGAACCCTATTTCCACCACGTTATAGTAATATTCCTATTTGATTGACTCTTAGTGTCTATACCTCTATTTTGGTTTGTATTGGTATGTCTATTGAAAGAGAGTTGTTGAATAAGAAATCCTTTTTCTCTTTTCTTGGATTGCAAATATAATGGTCTATATCATATGGATCCATGATGGAAGTGAATTGTTATGGATATTTTCTTAGCCTCCATTTTCTATTACAACACTCCTCTAACATTAGGTTTTGTTGATGTAGTATTGGGGGGGGGGGTATGGTCTTGGTATACATGGCTCTTAACAATCTATAACTATGATACTCCAAGATTTCATATCAAAACTAATGCTTTGGATTTTGAATACTACACTTAGGGTTTGTCAAATCATTTTGAGGGTATGGATTCTACCCCTCCTATTGGTATTTGATTTGAATCTCAAGGGTCATTGGAGGCACACAAAAAAGGTGTATCTAGTGCTAAGGTAAAGAGCTTGAATTCCTCATAATATGAAGCTAACACATTTCATCCCTATTGGTTTTAACATAAGTAATTTTTTAATAGAATAATAGTCGCCCATAGTAAGGCTCATCTAAAAGTAACTAATGATCACACTATTCTAGTACTCTATCAAAAAAGGTGCAAATACCAAAAAAATGAATATAGGTATTATTTTCATTCACTTTTCAGCGCTAGAACCATTTGCTAGACAAGGTCATATTATGGAGGAGTGGTGGATTGGAATTGTGTTGTTGCATCAAGACTAGGATGTAATAGTATATGTTGAGCTACTACTCAACATGTGTTATGTTAAAGGTGTCATTTGTTGAGGTGAGTCAAACTATAATTGAGTCCCACTTATTCATAACTATTCTACACTTGACATGGTTTTTAGCCTATGACTATTATTGTTATTCAATAATTTCTTCCTTGTAACTAGACATTGTTCTTGTTATTTACTTAGCTACTATTGTTTACTCTCAACCTTTAAACTAAAAACAAATTTTAAAATTATTTTAATTTTTAAATTTAGATATCCATATTTTAAGTTTTTTACTTATATTTTATTCCCATGAAAGCCCTCATAAAATCCCTAATAAAGTTATATTCAACATCTATAAAGAATGCATCCATATTTTGCTAGGACAACAACTTCAATGCTAATAACTATTACATAATATTTAATTAAAATACGATAATCCAAGTGCAGCGAATAGCCTTTAATAACCTGAATTTGCCACTGCATAGGACTCTATTTAGGTCTGCCAACTAACATGTTGACCTGTTCTCTGTTTCAGCTTTTCATTAAATTTCAGTTTTCTTTTTAAAAGTTTCAACGAACTCATAATTTTTTGGCTTAGAACTTTGCGTTCAGTGCTAATAATGTTCGTTTATTTTTAACAATAATATATTAAATGACCAGCTTTCAGACTTGGCATTAATCATGGAACGAAGGGATGAATAGAGGGGAAGGTGATCAACTCCATTAATTAATCCTTCAAAAACTCATGAAATTTTGTTAATTTCTATTAGGAAATCATCATTGAAAATGGGGCCACAGTTATGATTTTAATGAAAATAATGGTTTTTGGGGTATAGAATGATAGTATCTTGCCAGCCAAGTTATGTTGTTCTGGCGGAAAGCTTATTATTTCAATGAAAATAATGGTTTTTTGGGGGTATAGAATGATAGTGTCTTGCCAGCCAAGTTACTTTGTCATTCTTCCTCCTCTTCTCTTTTTGAACTAGGAACTCCTTATTTGGTAATTTATGATTGAATATATGAGAGATATTATGTTCCATGAAAAGGATGGGGAATCTTTGAATTCTTTTTTCTTAAAAGATTAAATTTCACAAAGGAAGCTTGGAAGTTTGTAGGGTATATGTAGCATATAGTCCTTTAAACCTTCTTAATCACTCCTTTATGATCTTTGGTGTATTGTGGGACATGTATTTGAAAGTTGTTAGAATTAGTGAGAGAATTTAATGGTATTTTTAGTATTTTTGTGAGGTTTTAATAGTATTTTCAACATCTTTGTGAGGTACGTAAGTTTTAAATTATATCTCATAGATAAATAATTATTCAAATTCTCAATATCACATCATATCTATGTAAAGTCTTAAATGCAATCTGGAAACATTAACACATTGAAATCAAGACAAACATACTTTGCAATCACATACTTTCATAATTATGGACATGTTGCAAATCACGCACCATCAATATTCACAACAACTCACGATCCAAGCTACATAAAATATATTGAATCACTTTTAACAATATTACGATGTTGATTAGTTAAATTTGACAATGCCACACGATATTACCATCATGTTAAGCAATTAAATAAAACATTTAATTTAATTAAATCATCATCATGTCATTGAATAATAAAATATTTATATTATTAGACATAATAGTGTTATGTGTTGCAATATCATCAAGATGGCGGAGCGGCGGAGGAACCCAGGGTTTCGTGACCATAGAGGCTGGCATTGGTTTCAGCTTGACAGGGGGATTCGCAGAGGGGTGCGGCTACCATGGAAGCCACCTCGACACTTTCAGGGAACCCACAACGGGCATCCGGTAGGAAATAGGGATGGAGGATTGAGGTTCAAGCCGAAACTCTTTGCATGGCAAAGAAAAGACCAGACAAATTTAAAAAATAGAATGGAAGATGATTGTTGGAAGTGGGTAAGAAGGGATGAGGAGCGTCAAATGATGGACAGATCACTCACAAAGGACACCCCGACGACTGTGAAAAATAAGGCGGTCAACATCCGTATAGACACGGAAGAATGGAAGGCTTCGGTATCTCTACTCAGGAATAGGGCCTTTTTCATGAAATAGGGAGGAGGATGACCGACTTTGGCTAGAATAAGGAAGTGGGTAGTAGACACATGGGGGCTAAACACCACAATCAAAACCCTGACGAATGGTTTCTTTCTCATCATTATAGAATCAGACCAGGAAAAAATGAGGATTATGTTCAATGGGCCATATCTGATGGACGGGGTTGGTTTTTTTTATCAAAGACTGGATACCAAATTTTAACTCTAAACAAGCCAAAATAGAAGAAGTCCCTATCTGGATTAGGTTGTACAACCTCCCACATGAGTACTGGAATTAGGAGATCTTGAAAATGATTGGGGATAAATTAGGGCAGTTCCTTAAAGAAGATGAAGCTATTGAGCAGAAGGACTTCAGTTAATATGTCAGAATCTGCATAATGTGGAAACCCTATTTATTTCTCCCACATGCAATCAAAATTAGAACGACGGAAGGATACTGGTGGCAGGAGATAGAAGTTGAAGAATCTATTAGCAGATGCTCAAAATGTAAAGCATGGGGGCATACCATAGAGGAATGTGAGGTGAGGAACAAAGACAAAGAGAAAGTAGGGTCCGAAGATGATTTTCAGAAGTGGGTAAGAAGGGATGAGGAGCGTCAGACGATGGACAGATCACTCACAAAGGACACCCCGGCGACTGTGGAAAATAAGGCGGTCAACATCCATATAGACACGGAAGAATGGAAGGTTTCGGTATCTCTACTCAAGAATAGGGCCTTTTTCATGAAATGGGGAGGAGAATGGCTGACTCTGGCTAGAATAAGGAAGTGGGTAGTAGACACATGGGGTCCGAACACCACAATCAAAACCCTGACGAATGGTTTCTTTCTCATCATTATGGAATCAGACCAGGAAAAAATGAGGATTATGTTCAATGGGTTGTATTTGATGGACGGGGTTGGTTTTTTTTATCAAAGACTAGATACCAAATTTTAACTCTAAACAAGCCAAAATAGAAGAAGTCCCTATCTGGATTAGGTTGTACAACCTCCCACATGAGTACTGGAATCAGGAGATCTTGAAAATGATTGGGGATAAATTAGGGCAGTTCCTTAAAGAAGACGAAGCTATTGAGCAGAAGGACTTTAGTCAATATGCCAGAATCTGCATAATGTGGAAACCCTATCCATTTCTCCCACATGCGATCGAAATTAGAACGGCGGAAGGCTACTGGTGGTAGGAGATAGAAGTTGAAGAATCTATTAGCAGATGCTCAAAATGTAAAGCATGGGGGCATACCATAGAGGAATGTGAGGTGAGGAACAAAGGCAAAGAGAAAGTAGGGTTCAAAGAAGTTGGGGCACAGAGGGACCTAGGCCCATCCAATAATGGATTCCCAGGGTTTACACTGGAGGAAGAGGGTAATACAGAGCAAAGAATGGACCTAGAGCCTATAGAGGAGGAAACGCCCCTTTAGGAGAACAAAGAGGTCAATGAATAGGATATGATAGAGATAGTAGGCTTGATGAAGGATCCCAATAAGTCGGGAAAGGAGGCTCCAATCAGAGAAATGGTGGTAACAACAGCATAAGAGGATCTACATGAAGCTCTAAAGGATAGAGAGGAGGCCCCGAACGAGTTGACTAAGGATAGGTAGGATGAAAATGAGGGAGCGGACATTTTGAGGCCGTTACTAGATCTCCAATCAAGACAGTAGGAAAATTGGGGGGTAGATTTCCCTCCCTCTACTCCCTTTCCTATGATGATACCCTTCTTAGGTGGGATTCTAGAGGTTGAAGATCTCTTGGATGTAGGGACACCTATGGTCAAAGATGGGATTGGAATCTTGGAACCACAAACTATTTCACAAACACAAATGAGTAAGGAGAAAAAGATGGAGAAGAATAAATAGGAAGGAACACAAAAGAAAAAAGGAAGGAAAACTTATCAGCAATTATTGGCTGATGCGGGGAATATGCTAGGACAAACCCGTTTGAGATCTGGGAGGGACATAGTCTCTCCTGGGCAGCCATGAAGTTCCTTATGTAGAACGTCAGGGGTTGCAATGCCCCTAACAAAAGGCGGTTGATCAAGAGAGCTCTTGATCAAGAGAAAGCGGAAGTAGTATGCATTCAGGAAACAAAGATGGAAGTAGAGGAAGCAGCAAAGGTTTTAGGTGTAAGGAAGAGGTGGTCAGGGTTCTTTGTGGAAGCTACTAGAGCTTCTAGTGGATTAGGTATTCTATGGAATCCAATATTACTCAAAGGTGAACCAATAATAAAAAAAAGGTATTGGCAAGCCCTTCGTTTTACTTCTTTGACAATCAAATTTGGAGGAGTACTGGTTAATGTCTATGGACCAATGAAGACGGATGAGAATATTGTTTTTTGGAGGGAGACATTGTCCTTTCTAGCCACATTGGGGGAAGAGGTAAGATTTGTGGTAGGATATTTCAATGCAACTCTAAGTTTGGGGGACAAAAAGGGAGGGGCCCGTGCCCTGGGCACTATACAGGCAGATTTTCAACAATTTGTACAGGATAATTTTCTCTGGGAAGTACCGACCAAGGGGGGCCACTTCACATGGACGAATCAAAGGAAGGGATTCTCCCACATCGTGGAGAGAATAGACTGAATCTTTCTAGCTGGAGAGTGGCAAAATGCACCTGTTGTCTTTAAGGGGAGAATTTTGGGCTTGACTGGCTCGGACCATTTTCCGGTCTCTTTGCTAATCCAGCAAGATGAAATTCCAATCAGGTGCCCTTTTAAATTTGAAATGATGTGGTTTAGGGAGGAAGGGTTCCAGGAGAGAGTAATTGAATGGTGGAGCAAGGTGGAAGTGGAGGACGGCAATGAGTCCTTCCATTTTTTCTTAAAACTCAAATATCTAAAGCAAAAGCTTAAGGATTGGAATAAAGCCCACTTTGGGAATATTTTCCAAGTTAGGGCTGGACTAGAAGCAGATCTGCCAGCCTTAAACAATAAAGTGCTTGAGCATGGCATGGATGAGGTTTACTTTCAAACTGAAAAACATCTAATGGACAAATACTCAAAAGTTTTAAAAGGAGAGGAAATATTTTTCAAGCAGAAATCAAGGGAAAGTTGGTTAAAAGAAGGGGATTGAAACACAATTTTTTTCCATTGCTTGATGAAAACCAGACAGAGCATCAATCAAATCCTTTCTATTGAGAACAAAGAGGGTGCCCTTGTAGAGGATACAAATGACATCAATAAAGGAGCTATGGATTTTTTCTCAGAATTGTGGTAGGAAGAACCCATTGATAGGAGGGAGGCCCAAGAAAATATTTTAGGAGTTATCCCAAGCATAATCACAGAGGCGGATAACAGAGTGCTTATGGACCGGGTTAAGATGAGTGAACTCAAAGCTATTGTTTTCAGTTTAGGGGGAGACAAAGTGCAAGGAGCAGATGACTTTCAAGTTTTTTTCTACCAGAGATTTTGGGAACTCTTGAAGGAAGAGCTGTTGAAAGTCGTGGAAGAGTCAAGGAGGGAAGGTTTCATTCTGAAATATTTTAATAATACTTTGGTTGCACTCATCCCTAAAAAAGAACATCCTTCCAGGTATGATGAGTTTAGACCCATTTCTCTTTGTAACTCAGTTTATAAAATTATTACAAAGATTGCTGCAAATAGACTTAAGACCCATCTGGAACAGATTATCTCCCCGGAGCAAAGCGGGTTCACTCCCCATAGGAGTATAGTTGATGGCATCATTATTGCGCATGAAGTAATCCACACTGCAAGTAAAAGGAAAGAAAGGAAAATGATGTTGAAGTTAGATGTACGTAAAGCTTATGATAGGGTAGTGTATAGTCAGAAAATGGAAGCACTTCCATAGGAGAATGGTTTAGCCTTCTGAGTGAGTGGTTTGGGTTCATTACACATGCCTCTAAATGGGTTCCTTATCTTGACATGGCTTCCCCCCCTGATCTGCCTTTCTAACCTCCATTTCCTGACCTAAATTCTACATTTTGGGTCTCTGACCTGTGATCCTGCGATCTGAGGACAGGGTCAACCTTGACCCTACCCTAGGATAGGGTTAACCTCAGCCCTATCCTAGGATAGGGCCAACCTTGACCTTGTCCCAGGGTCCAAATTCTGGGAACTTTTGGTTTCTGGGATGACGGTCTTCACAAAATGTTTTCTCTCACTTCCGGGTCAGCTGTTTCGGGTTCCAAATTGGTTGATTCCTAAATTATATTTAATATAGGTCCTCTCCTAGGGATAAAGGCTTAAATGATGATTTAATTATCCTATGTAGGCCTCCTTAGAAGATTGTGCTCTATTTTCATATAAAAGGGAGCTTTCTCTCTCATTTTCTCTAAGCATGAAAGACCTTGATCAAGCAATTGAAGTCTTCTAATCAAGCATCAAGCATCCTTATGAAGTGAAGTCTAAGCAAGCAATTAAGTGATATTTGAAGCAAGAATCCATCATTCTCAAGTATCCATTTGCATGAAGGAGATCCATTAGAGGCCATTGAAGGATTCAAGCTACATAGTGCCCTTTTGGTGATCTCTCCATCCATCTTCTTCCAAAGCCCTTGTCAGGTTCAAGAACCCATTCAAGACTTGGTGTTGGAGATCTACAAGCAAGAGATTGAAGACATCCTTCCATTCTACATTCCATGTTTTGAAGCATACTTGTGGCTCCACGGATTCGAATCTGCCACAAGGACATAATAAGCAAGGTGAATTTATGTGTTTACTTTGTTTATCTCTGCAACTTCAATTATATATTAAGGTTAATTCCAAAACTGGGGTTTGACCAAGGAAAACCCCTTTCCCCCAACAAACAAACATTTTTCTTGCAGGTACAGGTTCAGGACTATAAATTCAAGGCCAGATCTGGATACCCTTTTCGGATTTCTTTCAGACTGTGTGAATAGGGACACTTTCAGAGTTGAGCAGATCGAGTTGGAAAAAGTGGTATAGGGTCAACCTTTTTCATAAGACAACATTAGAATGGAAAAAGATTTCTGGGTTTTGTCCATCTCTCTATTCCAATTTGGTATCAACTGTTAGCATCTCTAGAAACAGTCTACAGATCTTAGAAAATAGCAATCTTTGATCTGTCATTTTGGAAGGTTGGTACTTTCTCCTATTCTTTTCAATTACTGTCATTAATCATATTAATCAATCAATTTATAGAATTTAAGATCCCCTTTCTTGGTCTCTTTCCAAATATTGGATTCATTTGTGT
>MU224036.1:1970626-1987561 GCA_018584345.1 Thuja plicata
TAATCACAATCACAATTGCAATATACAATCAACACAAATAACAATTAACAATTCAAACCCTCCTAAACCACAATTTTCCTCCTTTACATTTTAGTAACATAATATACATCAACAACATCAACATTCAACTACATCTATATTTTTTATGTTACAGGTAGATAGAGGTTTTTTGATAGAAGTGCTGAGGAAATTTGGGTTTGGAGAAGGTTGGCTAAAGTGGATTAACAACATGATCTCAGATTTCAGAGCTTCAGTACTAGTGAACGAGAGCCCACAAGGATTTTTTAGTACTAAAAGAGGGATCAGGCAGGGTGATCTAATTTCATCATTCTGGCCGAAGTCTTGGGAAGGTCGATCGCAAGAAAGAGAGCCATGGGGGCATGGAAAGGTATCTCGATCGCCAATGGGATAGAATCCACCACGCACTCACAGTTTGTAGATGACACCTACCTTTTTGGTGAGGCCTCAATGGCTAAGGAAAGAGTGATTAAGTAGGTACCGGAGGAGTACAATAGGGCATCGGGGTAATCAATTAATTGGGATAAATCAGAGATGTATTTTTTTAACATAGAATTGGGTTCTCAAAGGGTAATTGATGGAACCTTTAGGGTAAGAATTGGGGTACTTCCAAGTCAATTCCTTGGCACACCATTATTTTTTGGGGTAGGGAAGGGACCTATCCAGAAGAAATTGGTTGAGGACTGTTGCAAGAGGATGAATAGCTGGAAAGGACAGTGGCTCACACTGGCAGGTAGGATAACAATGCTTCGTGCAGTGATATCGGAAATGCCGATATATTCCATGGCTTGCTTCAAAATCCCTAAAAAGGAGATACAAACAATCCAAAGAAGCATGCATAAGTTTCTATGGAATGGTTCACAGGACGGGAACAAAATTACACTCATGGCATGGTCAAAAGTGTGCACGCCAAGAGGTAGTGGTGGTGCGGGTATAAGAGACTGGATCCTACTGAATATGGCCCTTGGGGCAAAATTGGTGTGGAAGGTCTTCAGAGGAGGAGAGAAGAGGCAGGTGCAGATTCTTAGAGAAAAATACTTAGACAGTAGAGAGGATGACCGTATTTTGACAATGGAAAACCCTCCAAGAGGATCGGCAATTTGGAATTACATGATGAGTTGTAGGCATCTTATTTCAAACCACTTAACGTGGAAGATAGGTGACAGAGCAAAGATAGACTTCTGGAGGGACTTGTGGGACGGTGGGCAAAGACTGGACGATGGGAGCGCCTCTGAAAATCTGATCGCAGCCACTCAACGACAATGGGGCTGTAAGGTGAGAGACTTCATTTTGTATGGGAACCTAGATCAGGGCCTCCCAGGAAGGTGGAAAGAAACCTCTATGCTTAATTTGAATGTTGAAGGCAAAGGTAAACTAGACTAGATACTCATGGAGAGGAATATGGTCTCTTCAATCAATAGCGATCAATTGATCTAGAGTGGCTCAAAAAGTGGGAATTATACAGTCAAATTGGGATACCAAATACTGGAAGGCACTCACAATGAAGTGAAGTGGGAACAAAATCTTTGTTGGGATAAGGTGTGCTTACCGAAGGCGGGAGAATTTACATGGTTAGCAGGGAATGGCAAAATTCTTATAGGAGAATGTCTGAAAAAGATGGTTTTTCAAGGTCCCTTTAGGTGCCCTCTATGCAGGGAAGCAGAAGAAAATATAGACCATCTATTACTACACTGCAAGTTTGCACATAAGACTCAGAACATGATCAAAGAAAAACCTGGTTGGTTCAGCCCACTTACAGAGATGCTTAAGGGATGGCTGTAAGCATGGCCTACAAAGAGAAACAATCAAGTGTTTGAGTCAGTCTAGCAGGTGACACTGGCAATTACTTTGTGGGAGATTTGGAAAGAGAAGAACAAGAGGATTTTTTAGGACAAAGAAGAGGAGTGGCCGCGTTTTAGACAGTGGGTAGAGAGTGCCATTGCAGATGTGGTGTTAGCTGCTTCCTTAGCAAGTGTAAACAAATAGGCATTCACAAAGAAAAATTCAAGCATCCAAAGAAACTTCCCAACTATCAAATATAGGCTTGTTAAAGGGCTTTGTAGGGTTAATACAACTTTGAAAAGAAGTGTTGCTTGGCAAGCACCAGAGGCAGGATGGGTGAAAATCAACTTTGATGGCGTTGCTCAGGGGAACCCAAGAATCTTGGGATGTGGATGTGTGGCAAGAGATCATGAAGGAAACATTCTAGCCTTTAAGGCCAAATGTCATAAGGATGACACAAATAATGTGGTTGAATGTGTAGCGGCTACTGAGGCTCTAGATGTAGGCATCAATTTGGGCATTAGCAAAGTCCATTTAGAAGGTGATTCAGAAATAATAATAAACAGAATATCTAAGGGAAAGATGGACGCTTGGTACCTAGATAAATATATAAAGAAGATTTGTGGTTTGTTACAGAACTTTGAGGACTTCAGAGTTACCCATGTATTCAGACAAGGAAATAAGGTGGTTGATATCTTGGCTAACAAGGGAGCGAATTCACCTTTGGGACCCCAATTTGTAATTTATGAAGACATAAGGAGTTTCAAACTTGAACCAAAAGAATAAAAATACCCCAACTATATCACTAAAGAGGAAGTATAAAAGAATATCACCCGACCTTAATTCGGATGGCATGTTCATAATGGCAAAATGGCATCGCATGTGATTAAAGGCAATAATTAATAGACATGACTTGCGGAAGGGATTCTAGATTGTTCTAAAGCTAGCTTAAAAATAGGGGAATGTGAGTGATTTCAACAGAACAGAGGGCGGTGAAGACATGGAGGCCAATTTTTCTCTCGAATCGGATAACCAAATGCAAGCCTATGTAGGCAATACTACACCATGAAGAATGAAGAATATCTTCATGTTTGAGGATGATGAATTCATGGAAGGTCTGCAACATATTTTTGGCATGGAATACCTCGATTCCTACTAGAGGCGTCGCTCCAACTTGGATGTGGCATCCCTGTTCTTAGCTTTGGTGCTAATCGTAGGAGAATCAAAGGAGGTTCAGAATGTGGTGGCGGAGTGTGTGGATTCGCAATGGCTATTGGAAATTGAAGATATCATTGACAGGGTGATTTTGGGCCATGGTTTGGAGATGGGTACAAAGCCATGGCGGCTTATTGGTGGTGGGGAGAGCTCAGTATAGCCATTGGTGGTTTGGTCAGCTGCAAACCCACAGGGTGTCCACTTACCAAGGGCCGAAAAGGGCTGGAAGGACATTATCGCCTTTCTACAAAAGAAGGTATGGAAGGGGGAGAAAAAGAGTTTCATGAAAGAAACCCCACACAAGAGCGTCACAACACCAGGGTAGCCAATACATTTTCAATCTGGTAAGAAGGCTCAAAAAATGGCAGGTGTGAGCGGAGAAGGAAGCTCTCGAGTCGTATGCCACAGTGCACCCAGGCCAACGAAGGATGATGGAGCCATACCCAACTTCTCGAAGGAAGAGGCAGCCCTGTGGTTTAAGGATTAGTGGGATAGTGAAGCTGGAGGATGTGGCCATCAGAATGGCGCTATGGTATTTTTTATACAGGTGATATGAGTTTGAATCTGGTTCTTTGTAATGAGCATTAAGGCCTTTTTTGTATTGAAAAGTATAAAAATAAATAAGTATAGGGGTTTGGGGATAGTGAAACAATGTTTGTAAGCGGTAGCCAACCACAAATATTGGCATAACGATGTAATCCTACTTTAGTATTAATATAAAAAAAATGTTACCTATCAAAAGAAAAAATATTGATATTGTTATATTAAAAAGTCTAAGTTATATAACATTTGAAGTAATTAATCAAAAATGAATTTATATCCCATTTTTACATTAAATGAAAACATAAAATCATTTTTTTTTTCCATTTTATTTCATTATTGAGTTCATTGAGATCTCATACATCTACTAAATCATTTGATCTCCCTCCTCCACTTTGCAACCTTTTTTTTTAATATCTTCCATATACTTGCAACCAAATATTTATTTGCAATGATGATTCAAAAAATAACTTAAATCTTCACCATCCATGAAAGGACTCAAAATCTAGCAAGTCATATTGTCTTTTACACTTTAAAGAATTGTTCTCAACCAATTTCGATGTAGATATTTCAAATGACTACACTATTTATTTCTCTTTCAAAAAATTAAAAAGAGAGTTGCAAGCTCTCCAAAAACCAATCTTGCAGTTTTGATAAGTACATATAGATAATATGTATGAAATAATTGTGCACACTCTAAATTCATTTTTAACTTGTAATATAGATTTCTAATCAATTATTATTTAATTAATCATCCTCACAATTAACCATTTCTAAATATAAATTAATTTTTTCTTTGCATCCCTAAAGTTAATTGATTAAAATTATATCCTAATATCTATAACTAATCAATTAATTAATACATGATTAATTAATTGATTAAATTAATTAATCATCTCTTAACATTTTATTTTAGTCTAAAAATCCATGTCATCACTAATTGACAAAATATTGTCATCTTAATCCCAACCATCAAATTTAAAAGCAAGGATGAAATAATTGATTATTCATCTTCTTCTATGTTTCCTCAACACAATCATCTCACTCCTTCCTCAAACATGAGTGATTATCCTAACATGGAGGAATCTTGACCTCCCACCACATCCCTTAATTTTGACTCATCCCTATTTCAAACTTTTATAATAAGAACAAGAAGGCTATGGACTTCATCATTACTCACATTATTCTCATTCCTACAAAGATGGCATCAAAGATAGCCAAATTACAACACAAAAGTAAGTTCAAGTAAGATGAAAAAGGTGCACTTCTTAGTAGTGTATATAGATATCCCAATGCCAACTGATTTCACCAATATATATTCTATTTTATATTGAAGATAGTTGATGGAAAAAGGATTGACTAGGGCACCATCACCGGTGAGAATCTATATGATTGGCTAACTCATATATTGAAAAATACAAAGATCTCCACAATCTCATATATAGTGTATTTGTAACCTTATCAAACTAAGTTTCTTAGATTCAAGAGATTAGGTTCCCTTCAAATGGGAGAAAAAATGATGTATCACCATTAATCTCATGGCAAAATAAAAGAATTCTAGAAAAAAAACTATTATTTGATTGATGTTTCCTTTATTTTTATAGTCATACAAGGGATAGAAAGTTATTTTTCCAAGAGGATTTTTATTGAAGAAACTTATAAGTTGAAGCATAGAGAATTATTATATCCAATTCAAGCCTTTCACAATCACCATACAAGTTTCCTAGGCAACTTACTAACATTAATTTTGTTGGAATTATATGAAAAATTTGTAAAAGTTCACAAATTGATAACCAATAACCATGAGTTATTATATTCCTTTCCCATAAATTTGGAGTGTATTCCTATGCTAATACAAAAATGTCCAAGAGTACCAAAATTGAGATGACTTCTTTATCCATGAACTTGTTAGGCAATATAAGGTCAACATTTTACCCCATTAGAAAGATTACCTCAGTCATAAGAATAAATTATAAATGTAAGTCTAAATTGGAGGACTATTAGGACTAGTTATTGTCAAAAATAGGGATTACTATAGGCTATCTATGGACATGATTAAAGCACATAATCTAGGAAAAGTCTCCAAGGAACTCAAAGATGATGGAAAAGTATTGCATGTCGCACGTTTTGGCTTAATTGATGCAAAGCTTGATTGAATATTGATTGGTACAGGTTTAATGATAGGAAGATCAGTTATTGTGTTGTCATTGATGTCAACTTGGTGTTGTATTTATTGATAGTGTTCTTGATGTGCTACTAAGTAATTGTGCAAATGAATTATGTGTTTTAGTAGGAATTGGAGTGTGTGATTGTTGTTGGAGGCTCAAGGATGTATCTAGATGTATTATGTATGATTGTGTATGTTGAAAACAATAATGGAGAAAGTTATGATAGATTAAAGAGAAACAAGGAAGACAGAAGAACAGACAGTGACAGACAGTGAATGATTTGATTGTTATGTCAAATCAGTATGGATCCAAGTGTTGTGGTCATGATATGATTATATTGACTAGGATATGTTATTGATACTATGTGTTGACACTCAATTTTATGTTAAAATTTTGGTTAAGGCATAAGAAATACCTTTGTGCACTATTTGGAGGCCAGGTTTTCGCCCACCACTGAGTTCATTGATTTGGCTTGTGAGATGTTGAGAATCTATTGACTGTGATCCATATATGTTGCTGCCAAGTCATGGAATAATCAGGGTTATGGTGGTCTGGTAGCGTGCACAAGAAAAGAGTTTCTCAGTTGATTTTATTCCAGATTTTTTGTGTCATGGGATAACTTTTATTTTTAAACACTAGCACACACATATGAAGTGCCAATAAGGAAGGCACCTTTTGGTCAGATTCTCGCACACGGTCGAGGATAGTTCAGTAGCAACTTGGAAATTTTCTTGGCCCGAGGTGACTAATCTATGATGTGGCAACAAAATGGATGAGGCAGCGAACTGGATGACACCACATGGCATAAGTAGAGGAGAGAAGGTTTCAGTCCAAGGGTGACAAGTGGTGTGATTCTGCAAACTTGTGAGGTAGGCAAGAGGTTAGTAAATAAGCCGATGAGCTGGAGAGTGTGCTAGTTCATGAGGTCGGTGGTCTGGAAGGTGATTGGCAGTTAGGGCCGACAACTGGAGAGTGGGTGGTCGCAAGCTCATGGTGGTTATGGGAGATAACAAAAGATGCTAGAAAAATTGAGACTGACAGTTAGTCACCAAGTCGTAGGTTGTGTAGGTGGTTAAGAAGAAGGGTCGTGAACTCAAGAGTGTTGTGGTCGCGAGGTCGCAACATTTTGTGGCAGTTGTTGATGAGGCTAGACAGTTCATGAGATACTGCTATGTGGACATGTTGAGATTGAAAGATAGACGGTGGTCATGAAATTGCAAGATGAAAGAGAATATTCTTCCAGGGCTAGACAGTTAGTGAGAAGTTGCCATGTGGAAATTGGTCGCGAGATCTCCATGATTAGAGGATGTAAAAGATCATTTTGGAGAGTTAATGAGTAAGGGTTGTCTCTATATCGTGAGAGTTAAAGGACTTAATAGTTTTAGGTGGAGAGCTCAAGATTGAGCTACTACGGCTTGGTTGTGAGGTCACAAGTTGTTATAAGGAACCGTCATTTCGGCAGAAATCTAACGACTAGGTACCACTTGTCTCAAAGTGTTATGGTTAATCAGCTATTCGCAAGATCATGGGCATAAACGTGAGGGATTTTTAAGGTAGGAGAGCTAGAAAGATGTTGTCACATGTCCTAGTTCACCCGATGCGCCAAAATGGTAAAGATCAATAGTCAAGATAAAAAATAGTTTTTAAAAAGATAACTCAATCTATTGCTTGTCTCCTATGTGAAAAATAACTACTGGATAGGTATATTATTGTTGACTAATCACCTAAGGATCTAATTACCATGTTGGTGTAGGGTCAAGTTGCAGAGATGTAAATGTAATAGGTTGATTTTTGAGATGATATTAATGTTTCCAGGACATGCTGATAGGATCAAACTTTTTGGAAATATTTTAGGATGGTGGCTCAGTTGGTAGAAAAGAGCATAGGCCTCATAACTTTCAAATATTTTGGAGGCGATTAGTATAAGATAGGGATGGAGTCAAATGAAGATCAAATATTTTGAATAGGATCAGATAATGTTGATGTTGAGTTGATGGGCAGAGTATGGTACACAGGAAAGAGGAATCAATTGTATATCAAATCTTGTTTTTTCTTTGTGATACAAATATTTTGCGGCCCTAGTTGGCTTTCTGTCAACTCTCTTCAATTTGTTACTTGGTGGCACTCTTCCCAAGTTTTGTTAGTTGAGTAGTAAGTTTATTTTTTACCTAAATTGATTAGTAGCTTGTTACAATCCTTTTTCTATAAAAGGATTTTCAAGATCACTTAGGAAGGGTTCTGTTATGTTTTGATTTTTCCAGTAGGGTTTCCATTCAGGATAGGTTCCAGTAGTAAGTTTTTCTGGCTTTGAGAAAGCCTTGTGAAATCACATGAATAAGCCATTGTTCAAGTTTCTTGTAGGTCTTTGATTTTTTAGTTATATTTATGTTGTATGAAAAAGATAGCATAGTGTTTTTATTTGAAGTGTGATGATGGTTCAGAGCTCTTCAGTGTACAACTTAGTAAATTTTTAAATGGAATAAAACAAAGAGTTGTTCTAATTTAGTGTCTTTTTGTGAGATATGTGATTCTCTTTCATGCTTTGATCTAAGGGGTCAATTAAATTATTGATAGATGTTGCAGATTTGCTAGGATTGTGCAGGGATTTTGATAAGTAGGTTGGGTTGGGATTACAGTTGAAGAATATTGTAAGGAAATGTTATTAGATCATGTTCTATAGATAAACCTCTATTATACCATGTTGTATTTCATCTGACTCCATTTCCCAATGAGATGAGGCACTATTCTTAGTTATTGTAGGTTTTGCAAGTGTGTTGTTGCTTAGATCCATGTTATTCTTGCTATAAAAAATGATTAACTCAAGAATATCTTTACTTTTGTGTGTATTTTTTGTTACCCTTCTATAATCTCATGCTCCATGTAGGTTGACTTTCAATGAATAGTTAACCGCTATCTAGTATCTCCATGTTGTGTTGATTGCATTTTGAGATTTTATGTTGTTGATTTGTTTAATCTCATGCTCCATAAAAATTGAGGATCAATAAGTAGTTATCCCCTTCTTAGTATCCTCTTGTTCTTTTATTGAAAAGAAGCCATAACAAGGGGGCTGACCCAAAATAGAAAACAAAATAGCACAAGAAGTGCTAGGCTACCAGCACAAAACCATCAACAGCACACCTTCAGCCTATCCCATTCTTTAAAATAAAAAACTAGTAACCATAGGCCCCAACGTCACTACAAAATTGGTAACTACCCTATGATTACTAATAGACCCCAACTTCACAATGCAATTAGTAACTATCCTGTGAACATGAGTAGCAAAAAATTTCCTAGAAATCCTAACATTAGCATAAACCAATTAATAGTCTTACGACCAACAAAGTTAAAAAAAAAATAGAAACAAAATAGGCCCTTAATGACTGACCACCAGAAAAAGCTTAAGAAAAAGAACATAAAAAAAAAATAGAAGGAAATTCACTTGGGTTTTTCCCCCCTCCATTTAGCAGCAACTTCATCCAGTCCTCTGCAAGAAACTGGAAGAGCTTCCCATTTGTTATTTTCCTCATCTGAAGTCTTCAAACTCTCCACGTACAGAAGCTGAAGAGTCATAGCCATCAAATGCATCACTTTAATGGAAAAGTCCACAATCCTATTGAAGCTCTTACATAGCTCCCAGATTTCATCCTTCATCACATGTAGGTCATTTTTGGAACCCAAGTCCTGAATCAATTCATGGAGCTGCTTAATATCGCCCTTCATTTGATTAAGGTAGGCTTTAACCTCCTCATCTCTTTCATCCGGGACCCCATCCTTATCCCCCCATATCCTTCTTAGTCTCATTTTTCTCTGGCTGGACCAAAGGTGAGGTAGCAGTAAGTGGTGATTCATTCATTTATTCTCCCATCATTTTCATTTTTGAGAAATCCATCGTAGGCAATTTAAAACTATCCAAAATTTGATTAGATTCATGGCTTTTCTCACCTCCCTCCTTAGTTGGGGTATCTTTACCTTTGTCTCTTTCTAATCTGTCCTCCTTAATTTTAATTTTTTTCCCTTTCTTGTTGTCATCACTACTCCCTTTTTTCCTCCCTTCTTCCTCCTTTGAATCCCCCTATTCATCTTCAAATTCCAGGTATCTTTTCCTAACCGCCTTTTGTTTAAACCAGGTGTTGGATGCAATCTTGTGGGACCACCTCTTGCATTCATTATCTTCCTCTTCATCCTTCAAGTCAATATTAATTTGAACTTCTCCTACCAGACCAACTTTGTCTTGGCGAGAGTTCTTGGGCTTATTCCTCATGGGAGTTGGCATTTTCAAGGATGAGGTAGGTTGAGACGGGGAAGACACAATCTCATTAGGGTTATTAGTAGGGAGGGCATTAATTTCCTATAGAGTAACAAATCTAGGAGGGCATAAAGCATGATGGAAATTATAAATCCGCAGGATGAGGCCTTGGTGGAGAATGAAATAATTTTGCTTCATTTTTTGCTTTCCCCTCACATCGACCATCGACGCCTCCAATGAGTGTAGCATGAAAAAAGGAAAAGAGATTTCCTCATTGTAACAAAAATGGTTTAATAGAGGGAAGTGATAGTTGTAACAAGTCCCAAGCCGACCTTCTAGGTTAAGATACTTCATAATAATCAAGCATACCTCATTCTAAGGATCAGGCAACTCAGCGTGTTTGAATCCACCACGAAACTAAACAAGAATCTCTATCTTTTTTAAGAATCTTTTGATGCTCGTATCATCCCTGCTCTTAGAAACCTTCTTCCACTTCCTACCCTCCATATATAAATCCATAGCTTGGGCAATTAACTCTTCATTAATTTTGAAGGTTATACCATTAATGTTAACCTTGTGTTCCTCCCAATAATCCACAAGATGCATAGAAATAAGCTCATCACTTCCCTCCATGTCTTCCATATAAGGGTATAAACTTCCTTCCTTCAAATATGTGATGACACTTTGGTTCTTGAGAAACCCATCTTTTATTTTGGGCGGTTCCACACGGACTATGTTGCAACCCATCTCAGTGTTGTTCTATGAAAGTAGCTCCTCTTCTTGAGGCTCCAGAGACATCACAACCGATCTACCACCACACAGACCAACACTAAGCCAACCCCAATTCAGACAACCTATGCAGAAAACCCAGCTCAAGCAACCAATGTCGCAGATTACATTTTTCCAACTAGTACTAATACTAATCACTTTAATTGCAAAATGGTAATTTGACCCACAGGAGGTACTTGTTCACATGGGGAGCCGTAATGAAAACCATAAAGGCCCATGAGAATAAATGATTGTGTATCTTGGAAATAAAATGCCAATAAAGCCCAACCGTCTTATCAGAAGTCACAAATCTTGTGCCAATCTCCATGCCGATATCACTCTTAAAAGTGCTCGTACCTTCAACAAAAATGTTAATAATTACCCATCTTATCAGCAAGTTACTATAATTAAGTGTCTTTCCAATTTCACTTTTGAAATTTGAATTCGCATTGTGCCTTGTGACTCTACAAGCTTCCTTTCTCCTCCAATTAGCATCATCCATGTACCTCATCATTTAATGACATTATCTATTTCCCTCTCAATGAGCAAAATAGTGTTCTTCGTCAATAATTTTAAATTTCTCCAACACTTGATCTCGTGCATAGATAATACAGTGGCTGCCAGTGCATTTGCCACTATATTTCCTTCTCTATAAATGTGTTGCAATTTAAATTCCTCTAGTCTTGGGAGGAATAGCCAGATGTCTTACAACATATTGGACATGTTCCAGCTAGTCCTATAGTTCCCTTTGACCATCTCAATCATGGTTTTTGAGTCACCCTCGATAATCAACTTCTTGATTCCCACGGTAACTGCAACTTTAAGACCCCATAATAAGGTAGAGATTTCCACCACATTATTGGTACCCAACCCAAGATTAACCGTATAAGCAGTATACATCTTCCCTAGGCAATCTCTTATAATATGTCCTCCCGCAACAATACCACCACAAGCAGCCCCGCCAAAATTTAGCTTGAAGAACATGTCTTCCAAGGGGCCCATTGAGTATTCCTCCTCGCAAGCACCTTTCAGTTATCAAAAACTAAAAAGGAATTAGGGAACTCCCAATCATGAGCTAGACTATAGTCCACTTCCTTAGGCGGGAGTTAGGAACTCTCCACTGGCTAGTCTCCAGGTTTTCCCTTAGCAGATTGATAGCAGAACACACCATCACTTCAATCTCATTTTCCTCCCCCTGAAACACTCTATTATTCCTTTCTTTCCATAGGCACCAACACATTGTTAGAAATAACTGAGAGGGGGGGGGGGGGGGGGGGTGAATCAGTGGCCTCAAATTCTTATCCTTATCTTAACCACCAATCAAATAAACTTGTGATTATTATGTCCCTACTAGATGCATTCCATGAAATACTTATAATGATTAACTATCTATCCGTTTACCTTGTCTGTCCTTATTCTCCTTGGTTACCGATAGGCAGTAAAACTATTTACCGAAATATAGTAAATGTGCATAGTATACTGATAAATCCAGAAATGCATATGTGAAATGTAAAACAATAAAGTAATAAACCATACATACATAACACATGGATTTTAACATGGAAACCCTGTTAAGGTAAAAAACCACTGGGATCAGTACCCCAGATTTTCACTCTTCTAAAGTGAGCCCTGTTAAGAGCCAACCCTGTTAAAGGTTACAAACACACTGTTAGGTGTGACCTTATTAGAGGATTTTACACATATAGATTGTCACTTAGTATCAGGCATCTAATGCTGCCATCCTTGAATCAACCTCTCTCTTAGACCATCAATAGGCATCGAGTATATCCAATGCTATTTTCATGAACCAACCTTTTTGGCACTCCTTGGGATGTACCTCAATATATAGAAGATTGTTAAGTCCTTCTCTGTTAAGAGACTTGATGCTTCAATGGTTAAACTGAAACAAAATGACATGTTTCTAATGCAACTTGAATTGTAGATTTTCAGATCTATTTAAGTACATTACCTCTCTAATCAATGTATCAATTCAATTCTTTTGTGCTCCATACTTTATGCTCTATGATGTTGTACTCACTGTTCGTCAGTGTCTGCCAAATTCCTTAGCTCTCCTTCAGCTTGATTGATCAGTACTGCTTGAAGATGTTCTTCATCAGTTTCTCTTCAGCATCCTCTTTCTATTCACCCCTGTTCATGTGATGTGGAAATGAATTAAGCTTGTCTCTTATATAGACATAATATTCATTAATTCATTGATTCTTGATTCTTGGTGTAAAAAACAATCCAACCAATATGATTTAAAGCATAACTCCTGATTTATCTCGTAGTTATATTTATGCCAACTATACAAATCTTCTTTAAATCAATCACTTAGCTCTGGTTGAATAAAACAAAGAAAACAACCAGTTAAGTCTATCTTTAGCTCTTGCCAACAAGATATTTTGTCATTTTTTGAACTCTCTATTCTGTCGGTTAACTCTTCAGTTAGTCATCGGTTACAACTGTCAATTCCATTAGTGTGACTCTAGTCAGCTTCAGAATCTCCATCCATCGGGAAAATCTATTTTCAGCTCGTTGGACATCCTGTGGTTTGCTTCATCGGGCAACACTATCTTCTGGTCGTCAGGTATCACTGTGACTTTTCTTCTTTGTCTTTACTGATGGTGTGCACTCCGTCGGTGTTATCTGTCACTTTAGTGAATAGTTGACTTTTATGCATTGCTGAAAGCATAACCTTTATTCCATTGATTCTCTAAAGTCTTTGGCATTTTGTATATGACCGTACAGATGATATCAAGTTGACATCAATGAAAATACAAACCATTAACTGATTTGATGCCTTGCATTATCTTCAACTTAACATTATCAAATATTTAAATAGTTACATGTCATCAATCTCTCCCTTTGGCATTTATGGAAATAAATTTATATTATCACACTATACTATTTCTAATACAATATGAAATACAATTGTTGAGATTCATCAAACTACCAAATTGTTTATTTTGATAACCGTTAAAAATGTCTGACCACCGGTAAGCTCTGTTTTAGCTTAGATTTGATTCTTGCAACTCTCTATCTTTCTTGTTCTGATGTGTTGCATCCTTCACATTTGATGTCTTTCTCTCTTGTCAACAAATCTTCCTTTGTATTAATTCCTTTATACAAATTCTCTCCCTATGGATATGATCTCTCCCTGTTGGAGTAATCTGATAATGGATAATCCTTCTTCTATTTTTGAAGACTATGATAATATGAATAATTTCTCTCCCTTTGACAACAATGCCAAACAAATATCTTACAGATATCTGACATTAATGTCAAGTGATCTTTCTTCTTCCATCCATAATATATTCCTTGAATTTCCCTTATCCATCAGTAATACACCAATATGCTCTGGTGCTTAGTTCTGATATATATACATGTTGTATATAGATGTAGCTTTGAAGTTCTTCTCTTTGCCTACATCAACATGAATGATATTCTGATAATAATTAGGTTGATGTAGCCTTCAATCTTTTACTGACTTGTAGACAAGGGTTTGACCCCTAGTCTCTTTCTTAAGTACTCAAACATATCCTTGGACAGTGGCTTGGTCAAGATATCGACCAATTGTTCTTTTGATTGCACATACTCAAGCATCACCTCTTTTTCTTGAACTTGCTCTCTTAAGTAATGATACTTGATGGTAATGTGTTTAGTCTTTGCATGCATGACCGGATTCTTGGAAATGTTTATTGCACTATTGTTATCACAATAGATAGTCACTGGTTCTAAGATATTAATATGCATACCTTCTAGCAACTTTTTGGTCCATGCAATATTTGAGCAATTTGCAACAACAACAACATATTCTACTTCTGCAGTAGACTGTGAGATGCATCCCTACTTCTTGCTAATCCATGTGACAAGTCTATCACCCATAAAGAATGCTCATCTAGTTGTGCTCTTTTGGTCATCAAGATTTCCCTCCCAATCAGCATCGGTAGACACCTTTAGTTAAAATTTGCCTTCTCTTCTATGCCATAAGCCAAATTCCTCAGTATTCTTCAGATATCTTAGAATTCTTTTTACAGTAGTCATATGTGATTCCCTAGGGTTAGCAGAAAATCTAGCAACAATTCCTACTGCATGTGCAATATCTGGTCTTGTGTGTACAACATACATGCGTTTTCCAATCATTGATTTGTACAAAGTCTGATTTACCTCTATTGTCTTGTCTTCTTTTGTCAACTTACATCTAGTAGCCATTGGTATTCCAACTAGTTTGGATTCTTCCATCTTGAATATTTTCAGGACCTCTTTGATGTATTTTGACTGTGTAATGAAAATACCTTCTTCTTGTTGCATGATCTAGAGACCAAGAATGAACTTGATCTCACCAAACATAGACATATCAAATTCTTTGCTCATTTCATCAGCAAATGATTTGCATAGCTTATCATTGCCTCCAAATATGATGTCATCAACAAATATTTTAGCAATCAAAGTGTTAGCATCAATATCTTCCTTCAAATAAAGAGTATTGTTTTCACTAGTCCTTACAAATCCAATACTTATTAGATAGGAATGAAGTCGATCATACCAGGCTCTTGGAGCTTGTTTCAATCCATACAAGGCTTTGTGAAGTCTACATACCATGTCCTTCTTGTCTGGATCAACAAACCCTTCTAGTTTTTCAATGTATACCTCTTCTTCAAGTATTCCATTTAGGAATGTTGACTTTACATCCATTTGGTATACCTTGAATCATTTATATGTAGCATAAGAAAGCAATATTCTTACTCCTTCTAGCCTAGAAATGAGTGCAAAGGTCTCTCCATAGTATATACCTTCCTCTTGTGCATACCCTTTGCATACTAGTCTTGCTTTGTTCCTTGTGACTTCTCCATTCTCGTTAAGCTTATTCCTGAATATTCATTTTGTACCAATGACATTCTTGTCATCTGGTCTTGGCACAAGTGACCATGTTTTTTTCTTCTCAATCTTCTCAAACTCATCATTCATAGCACTTATCCATTCTTCATTATTTAGTGCAGCATTGACAGATTTTGGCTCAAACTCACAAGTTAAACAATTTGAGTTTAAAGACTTACTTCTTGTTCTTGTACCAGCTTTCTTATCTCCTATGATTTGGATCTCTAGATGGTTCCTTCTTACATATCTTGCAAGTACAAGTATATTTCTTTGTCTATCATCTTGATCATTGTTTTGACCTTCATTCTGTTCTTTATTACCTTGCATATTGTCTTGATCATTATCCTGACCACCGGTATTTGCAGCCTGATGCTCGGGAGCAATGATTTGAAGATCAGGGGCTCTCCATTCTTGGTGGGGTAGAGTGTTAGGTTATTCGTTGTAAGTGAACTTATTGTAGTCCTCTCATTCTTTAGTACTTTCCTGTTCATTATTCTCTACAAATTCATCTATCTTTACATTTTCACTTTCAATAATTTTGTTAGAGGCTTTGTTTAGACATTTGTAAGCCTTTCTCTTGGTAGAATACCCTAGAAAAATTCCTTCATCACCCTTGGAGTCAAGTTTTCCATTTCTATCATCTTTTAAGATATAACATTGACTGCCAAATTTTTTGAAATAACTCACATTGGGTGTGTATCCATATCATAGCTCATAAGGTGTCTTCTTGGTGTCTTTCTTCAATTGTACTCTATTCAATGTGTAAATAGCAGTACTGACAGCTTCCCTCCAGAAGATTTGGGTGATGCCTTTCTCTATCATCAGTGTTCTTTCACAATCAACTATTGATCTGTTCCTTCTCTTAGCAATCCCATTTTGCTGTGGTGTTCTTGGTGTAGAAACCTGTCTTTTTATACCATGCTCATTGCAAAAGTTAGTGAATTCATCTGATATAAACTCACCTCCTCTATCTCATCTTAAACATTTCAGATCCTTACCACTTTATTTTTCTACCAAAGCCTTATACAATTTAAACATCTTAAATGCTTCATATTTATCCTTTAGAAACATATATGTCATCATTCTAGAGTAATCATCAACAAAGAGAATAAAGTATCTATCTCCATAATAACTCTTTGTCCTCACAGGTCCACATAAATTATTATGGACTAATTCTAGAATTGCATCAGATCTATGGGTCTTGCTTTTGAAACTAGACTTTGTCAATTTACCTTTTTGACAGTTTTTACACATGATGTTGTCGGGCTTGGTCATTGTCGGTAAGCCTCTGACATTTCTCTTTTTGCTAATTTTTATCAT
>MU224036.1:1987658-2012702 GCA_018584345.1 Thuja plicata
GTACCAATCAGGTTTCTAGATTTGTTGAAGATCTTTGCCTTCTTATTTTCAAATGCTACTTTGTGACCTGAATTATTCAACTGAGAAACACTCAATAGATTATAATTCAATCCATTTACCCAATAAGGATTCTCACACTTTATCTGGTTATTCAACATTATTGTTCCTCTACTTTCAACTGGACAAGGTGTGTCATTTCCCATTCTTACTAATCCACCCTTGTAGTATTCAAAAGTTTCAAACTTTTTCTTATCACTGGTCATATGATGGGTGCAACCACTATCTATGATCCAAACATCATTTTTGCTAATTTTAGATATGATAGTTGTTTCTACATACCTTTCTTCATCATCATCTGAATGATCTTTTACAGCCACAAACACCATCTCGATACCTTCATCAAATTAGGTGTCAGTATCATCATCCTTGCATTTTGCTAGGTAGCCGACCTTCTTTCCTTTGTCCTTATAGTCTCAGGTATCTCTTCTTTTTGATTGTTGATAGCTTCTATAATCACCTCTATCAAACTTCTTCTCAAAAGATTTGTCATTACTTCTGTCATCTTTTCTTCTGTTACTACATCTTGCAACAAAGTGTCCAATCTCTTTACAGTTAAAGCATACAAGTGGTAACTTGCCTTTGTATTTACCTTTTCCTCTCTGAATTCTTCTAGCCATAAGTGCTTCTATTTTATCAAGATCATCTTCTTCACTTTCACTATCACTGTCTTTTCTAGATGAGTGTCTATGATTTGATTTGCTTATCTTCATAGAGGACTTAAATGCATACTCTAAGTTTGGTAAGACACTATTGTCAAATTTATTCATCTCAAATGACATCAGTCTACCAATTAAACTATCAAGAGTAACTGTATTGTTTGCTACTGCTCTCATTTCTTGAATGGTAGAAACTCTAATAGCATAAGTAGGCAGTAAGGTTCTTAGAATTTTACTTACCACTGTATCTTCTTCTAGTACACCTCCAACTCCTCGGATAGAATTAAATACCTCTTTAATTCTTGTGCTATGCTGAGTGATGTTTTCTCCTTCTTTCATTTTGAGATCATCAAACTTTCCTCTAAGGCTTTCTGCCTTGGCTCTCAAAACATTTTTGTCACCATCATGTACAAGATTCAATTTGTCCCACATCTGCTTTCTAGTTTTTCATTCTTTGACATCTTCAAATTCAGCATCGGAGAGTGAGGAAGAAAGCTCTATCATCATGCCATTATGTTCATGATTTTCTCTCATTTTTTCAACTGTTGGTGCTCCTGTGGGTAACACATATTCATTTTCAAGGAATTGAGTAACATCATTACCAATACCTGATAAGTGGAGTCTTATCCTGCTTTTCCATGAAGAAAAACTATCTTTGTTCAACTTGGGTACATCTCGTTTGTTCATCTTGTGATCTTTGACTTAGGTCTTGAAACGTTCCTTCTAAGCACAAAAGCTCTGATAGCAATTGTTAGAAATAACTAAGAGGGGAGGGGTGAATTAGTGACCTCAAATTCTTATCCTTATCTTAACCACTGATCAAATAAACCTCAGATTATTATGTCCCTACAAGATGCATGCCATGATATAATTATAATGATTAACTGTCTGTCAGTTTACCTTGTCTTTCCTTGTTCTCCTTGATTATCGATAGGCAGTAAAACTATTTACCGAAATACAGTAAATGTGCAGAGTATACCGATAAATCCAGAAATGCATATGTGAAATGTAAAATAGTAAAGTCATAAACCATACACACATAACACATGGATTTTAATGTGGAAACCCTGTTAAGGGAAAAAACCATTGGGAGCGGTACCCCAAATTTTCACTCTTCTGAAGTGAGCCTTGTTAATAGCCAACCATGTTAAAGGTTACAAACACATTGTTAGGTGTGACCTTGTTAGAGGATTTTACACATATAGGTTGTCACTTAGTATCGGGCATCTAATGCTGAATCAACCTCTCTTAGACCGTCAATAGGCATCGGGCATATCCAATGCTACTTTCATGAACCAACCTTTTTGGCACTCCTTGGGATGTACCTCAATATATAGAAGACTGTTAAGTCTTTCTCTATTAAGAGACTTGATGCTTCAATGGTTAAATTGAAACAAAATGACTTATTTCTAATGCAACTTGGATTGCAGATTTTTAGATCTATTTAATTACATTACCTCTTTGATCAATGTATCAATTCAATTCTTTTGCGCCTCATACTTTCTTCTCTATGATGTTGTTCTCACTGTTTGTCGGTGTCTGTAGAATTCCTTAGCTCTCCTTCAGCTTGATTGATCAATACTGCATGAAGATGTTCTTCATCAATTTCTCTTCAGCATCCTCTTTCTATTCACCCCTGTTCATGTGATGCAAAAATGAATTAAGCTTGTCTCTTATATAGACATAATATTCATTGATTCTTGATTCTTGGCGTAAAAAACAATCTAGCCAATCTGATTTAAAGCATAACTCCTGATTTATCTCATAGTTATCTTTATGCCAACTGTAAAAATCTTCTTTAAATCAATCACTTAGCTTTGGTAGAATAAAACAAAGAAAACAACCAGTTAAGTCTATATTTAGCTCTTGCCAGCTAGATATTTTGTCATTTTCTGAACTCTCTGTTCCATCGGTTAACTCTTCAGTTAGTCATTAGTTACAACTGTCAATTCCGTCGGTGTGACTCTAGTCAGCTTCAAAATCTCCGCCCATTGGGAAAATCTATTTTCAGCTCATCAGGCATCCTGCGGTTTGCTTCGTCAGGCAACACTGTCTTCTTCTCGTCAGGTATCACTATGAATTTTCTTCTTTGTCTTTACCACTGGTGTGCACTCCGTCCGTGTTATCTATTACTTTAGTGAATACTTGACTTTTATGCATTGTTGAAAGCATAACCTTTGTTCCATTGACTCTCTAAAGTCTTTGGCATTTTGTATATGATCGTACAGATGATATCAAGTTGACATCAATGAAAATACAAACCATTAACTGATTTAATGCCTTGCATTATCTTCAACTAAACATTATCAAACATTTAATCAGTTACATGTCATCACACACATGTGGGGGTAAATTTTTCTAGAGAAGACAAATGAGTAGATGTACCAAAAAATGACCCCAATTTATGACTAATTGGTTAACATTCTCCAAAAACACCCATTCCAGTTGCATTTTGTTTATTATTTTAGACTACACCTTAGAAATATAAGGACAATGAATTAAGACATGATTTATGATCTCTTCCTGATTTTTGTATACAACACATTGGTTAACTAGCTGGATACCCCTCTTTTAGAGATTATCCAACATGAGGATCTTGTCATGCAACACTGTCCACCAAAAACATTTATTTTAGGAATCAATTGTGTGATACAAACACTTCCCCACATTTTCTCATTCACCACCTTCTTAGAATTAACTAAATAAGTTAATTTCACCGTGACCTCCCCTGACTTATTATGGCACCAGAAAATTTTGTCTTCTATCTAAGAGAGGGGGATCCTAACACCCTCCAAGAGATTCTAAATCTCCTGAATATAAAGGAGAACTTGAGCATGGTCATTATAGGCTTCCACCAACTTTTTCCATTTCCTATCTAGAGAAATGTAATCTTTTGCTTTACTTCCAAAGTAAGATACCAGTCTATCTCTATTGTGACAAAACTTATCCCTACCAAAAGTTTTGTCACTAACCCACCATTCCTCTCAGAAACTGATATGATTACCATTACCCAAATTACTATTGAGCCTTTCATGATATTTATGCTTAAGAAATGTGAGTCATGGATTTATTGTGTGTATTTGAGGGATTTAAGGGAATGCCCCCCTTGGTTTTGCAGAACCTAAAGTGTAGAGGGAGAATTCAGTATCACATTAGTTGGTCTAGTCCTCTTAGGAATTTAATAATTTGAGTTGGCTTCTCTATATAATTTTTTGAATTGTGTACTGGTAGCTTCTTATAGCATAAACCCTTTTTCAGAAACCAACAAATTGGTGAATCTGTTGGGGAGAGGTGTTAAAAATTATTAAAACCATCCTGGAAACTCTGGTATAATTATTCCAAATAAATATTCATTTGAGTTAGCCTATTTGAGTCACCAACAAGACTAAGATTCTGGTATAATTTTTTAGCAAAGTTTAAGTGAGCGGCTCCTTGTTTTTCTAAATTAATCACAGGTCGTGTTGTTGTATAGAGTCATATTTTAGTATGAAATGTTCTAGCTCCTTGTTAAGTGAGTCAATTATCATAAATGTTTCTTGAGAATTTTTTTCTATCTTTCAATGTAATTCTATGCAGATTTGTCCATGTTTCATGAGTTTTTTTACAAAATCTCACATGTTGTGAGTTGTGACTCCAAGATCTCTATTTTGCACCAATGTACATTAGAAGAACATAAAAAATAAATAGGTGAGTTGCAGTAGAGATGAAGAATATTTGAGCTCTTATAACGAAGTACCTGGCCAAGGAAGGAATACATATGAGGTCATATTTTTGGATATGGTGGTGTGTTGTGATGTTGCTAGTTTTTAAAAAGGTTTGAGTTGGGAAAAAGTCTCAACTGTTCAAACTATCTGTCCTCTGCAAAGAGGTGGTAACTCTACCAAATAATTTAATGCAGATGTGAAGGTAACTTCAAATCTATCAGTATTTTTATCCATTACAACACTCCAAATATTTTATTTTTCATGAGTCAAATGTTTTTCCATGAAAATCAGTTGTAAAGAATGTTTCCTTAGTAAGCGATTTCAACACTAAGGGAAGAATGGTAATTGGGTGTTACATACTTCTGTGATATTTTCAGTTTGTATATTATGTGATAAGTATGTATTATATTTTGAAATGTATAACTACATAGTGAATATAAATAGCTTGTGTAAACAAGTGAAGATGTATTATCAGAGTGATGGTTCACATATGAACACAAATGTAATGTCAAAGGTTGAGTCTCAATTATGTTCAGAGATGGGAGGCAAGAGTAGAAGTTGAAGTCAACAAAGTTCTTCTGGTGTACTTCCTCCTCTTGAACTTACAATGGAGACTCTTTTATTTGATAAAGTTCAAGAGAAAGAGGACATAAATTTGACAGATCTAGGTTATGATCCTAGATATAAAGTATCTTGGCTAGACCTTGAAGAGGTCTTTGGAGATATAGATATTTTGAGACATGACCTCCAAGAAAAAATCATATTGTCACTAGGGAAGAGAATGAAGAGAATGGAGGGAGAATCGGGTTTTCTCTTTCATATTAGGATTATAAGTACACTAAGGGAAGTTCCTCTTCCTCTCAGACCTCAAGAATCCATTTGGGTCATTATCTTTCTGGACCTTTGTGTGCCTGATTCAATTAATTGACCTGCATCCTTGAGGGTATTAGGTATTCAATATGTTAAGAGGTGGATAGAAATGATTAAGGATCCTAAGTCTGAAGTGGCACACAATGTTGATCCTAATGATTTTGATGATGAGAGAGATGGAAATCAAAGTGATAGAGGTGAGTTCGTGAGTGATGATGTCTCTTGTGATAATGAAGGTGATGCATTTTCTCAGCATGTAGCAGAAGGTGTAGATGAAAATAATGGTTCACTTAGTAGTGAACAAGTTTCCAAGTTGTTGACACATGAGTATCTGAAGTATGAAATTAAGGACAACTTTAGGTCTTTGTACCCAACAAACATGAATTTGACAATGAATATATCTTATAGGGAAAGTTTTGACACATGTGTGCTTGATTTTCCTTGTACTTATGAAAAACTTGGATATAATAAAGATGACCATGATGTATCAAATGATGTGAATGCTGATGCATTTTTTAGATTCTTCTTCAGTTGAAGAAAATGTAGTTGATGATATTTTTTACTTTGCTAATGATGATCAGATTTATAGTCATATAAGTGAAGATTTGAATGGGCATTTTCTTCAAGGTGTTGGCATTGATTGAGGTGCAGTTTGGGATGATAAGTCAGATTGTGTGTCTAATTCAGATATAAAAAATTACAGTGAGTCATTGAAGAGTGATGATACATGTTCCTTGTATATGCAAGATGCCTTGAATTTTGATGTTGTGCAGTTACCTAAAGAGTTTATGTATGAGTACTCTCCCTCTCATATATTAGAAAATGGTTTGTATGACATGTGTAATTTGTAGGTAAGTTATCTTGAGAGCTTTGATATTCACATGCAAACTAGTGATCAAATTAAATTTGATGAGACCAGCTATATGGTAGAGTATGAGCACCTTTCTTTTCAGTTGGATGATGATTTTCCAGAATGTGTCATTGAGTTGGCTAATGGTGAATGTTGCATTTGGACTGATTTATTTTTACCTAATGAATGCAACATATATATGCCACATGTTAATCAATATTTTTAGTTTGTGCCTAATTTTGACATAGGTGTTGACAATGTTTTCCATGATGAGATAATGAAGAATGTCAGCATACCTGATCAGGCAAATGATTTTGATATTCTCAGCTTGATTGCAGTATTGGGGGATGAAAATTTTGTTTATGAAAGAGGAAAGCTGAGGCATAAATTTTTTGGTACCCTTCGGCCATCAAAGATAGTTTGATTTTTTTCAAATCATGACAGTAAAGGGGTTAGAGATAAGTTGACTCTGCTATCTAGTGGGGTGAGTTTTTGTACATAATTAAATTAGTTTCATTTTTCAGTTGAACTATCTAGTCCAAGAGGCTTCATTTTGGTTTGTTCTATGTGTTCTGCTTAGCGCAAAGATTTGAGATCTTTCTATGCCTACAAGAGGCATACATCCCTAGATGGAGCCACTATTGACACTCTCAATTTTCTAGTTAACAATTTGGTTAAGGAATAAGAAATAGCTTTGTACACTATTTGGAGGACTTTTTTTCACCCATCACTAAGTTCATTGATTTGGCCTATGAGGTGTCGAGAATCCATTGACCATGATACACATATCTTTCTGCCAAGTCATGGAATGCACATGGTTATGGAGGTCTAGTAGCGTACGTAGGGAAAGAGTTTCTCAGTTGGGTTTATCCAAAAAAAATTGTGTCATGGGATAACTTGTTATTTTTATACACTAGCCCACACATCATGACACACTTGTTATTTTTATACACTAGCCCACACATATGAAGTGTCAATAAGGGAGACACCTTTTGGCCAGAGTCTCATGCGTGGTGGAGGACAGTTCAATGACAACTTGGAAACGTTTGTGGGCCCAAGGTGACTAAGTGGTAATATGGTAGAAAAATGGATGCAGCAAAAAAATAGATAATGTGATGTGTCATGAGTAGAGGAGAGAAGGTTGCAGGCTAGGGGTGATAGGTAGCGTGATTTAGTGAGCTCACGAGGTAGGTAAGTGCTTAGTAAATAAATCAGCGAGCTGGAGGGAATGGTAGGTCGTGAGGTCGGTGGTTTGCATGGTGATTGGTGGTTAGGTCCAAGAGCTGGTGAGTGGGTGGTAAGCTTGTGATGGTTATGAGAGATAACATAAGATACTAGTGAGCTTGAGAGTGTTGGTTAGTCGCCAAGTCACGAGTTTTGCAGGAGGTTAAGAAGAAGAGTCGCGAGATCAAGATTGCTCTTGTTGTGAGGTCGCAAGGTTTTTTGGCAGTTGGTTATGAGGTTAGAGAGTTCACAATATTTTTCCACATGGACATGCTGGGATTAGGAGATAAAAGGTCATCATGAACTTGTGAGATGAAAGAGAATTTCTACCAGGACTGGAAAGTTAGCGAGCAATTGTCATGTGGCAATTGGTCGCAAGCTCACAAAGATTAGAGGATGTAAAAGAAAATGTTAATTTAGCAAGTAAGGGTTGTCTCCAGCTCCTGAAACTTAAAGGACTTAATAGTTTCAGGTGGAGAGCTTGAGAATGAACTGTTATGGCTTGGTCATGAGATCTTATAAGGAACTGTAATTTGGGCTGAGAGCTAGCAATTGGGCACTACATTTCTCAGAGTGTTATGGTTAATCGACTAGTCATAGGATCATGGGTATACATGAGAGGAAGTTGTAAGGTAGGAGAGATGGCGAGAAGTTGCCACAAGTCCTGGTTTGATCGATGCGCCAAAAGGGTAAAGATAAATAGTCAAGATTCAAAATATTTTAAAAAAATATATTTGGATCCATTGTTTTTCGCCTGCACACGAAATAACTACTGGATAGATACATGATTATTGACTCATCACCTGAGGATCTAATTTCCATGTTTGTGCAGGGTCAAGTTGTAGAGATGTAAATGGATCAGGTTGATTTTTGATTCAACATTAATGTCGCCAAGATATGCTAATAGGATCAAATCTTTTGGAAAGGTTTTAGGGTGGTGACTCAGTTGGTAGAAAAGAGTGTACGCCTCATAACTTTCAAATCTTTTGGAGGCACTTAGGATTATATAGGGATGGATTCAAATGAAGATCAAATATTTTTAATAGGATCAGATAAAATTGATGTCGAGTTGATGGAAAGAGTGTGGTACACGGGAAAGAGGAATCAATTTCATATCAAATCTTGTTTTCCTTTGTGCTACAGATATTTTGTGGCCCTAGTTGGCTTTCTGTCAACTCTCTTCAATTTTTTATTTGGTGGAACTCTTCCCAATTTTTTTTGGTTGAGAAGTGTTTTTTCCCCAAAAGTGATTCAGAGGTAAGGGGATTTAAGATTCAAATACCAAATGTGATGAACTCTCAGTTTTCCCTTCTTATCCTAATGGCACCAAATGGCTTCAAATGAACCAAATCTTAAGCTAGACTTAACCAATGGTTTCCAATGCCTTAATATGTTTTATTAACTTTTTTTTAAGTGGTATGATAGGTCTTATGACCTAACTCCTTGGTTTTGATAGAAAACTCCAACTTTCACCTCTTAGGCCTAGTAACCCCCAATTAGCCATCCTCAAGCTATTTTTGGCCATTTTCTCAAACAAATTCCATACAAATCGAAAAAATAATTATATTTTAAGATACCCATTTCAGTCTACTACAAAATATCAAAAACGTAGATACTGTTGTTTTGGACCATACCCTATTGTCCTCACACCTGACACTATTTTTAAGCCCCAAAACACCCACTTTTACAAAGGAACTACCCCAAATATTTGTTCCCTCTCTATGAAATTTTGTATAGTATTGTATTTTGTCCCAAATCAAAGGATTCCACAATCAATTTCAACCCAAAACACCAATTTTTATGAAAGCCCTAAAACCCTCACCCAAATGCTCCAAAACTAAGGGTTTTTCAATATACCAACTTGCCAAATCTTCCAGACTCAACTAAAGGTTCCTACACCTTTTCCTTGGTCATATGAAAAATTTCCAATCTCTAAACTATGGTCTTGTTAAATTAGATCCTCTGCTGCTATAGGCTAGCCTTCCCTTTCAAGCACTTAATTCCACCAAACTCTTAGGGTACCCTGCAAATCCTTAGACTCCTTGCACATTTATTTTTAGAAAATTATAATACATGTTATAATAAGTCAATTTCCTAAGAATTACATGGCCATTCAAGAAATGGACCAAGTTATTATGACTCCAATCAAAACTATGTTAATAGAAACTCAAAACCCTTGCACCTTTCAGCACCAAAATGTGAATATGATTCAAAAATGATAAAATAATCATGAAATGAATTAAAATATATTGTGAATGGTATGATAAAATCATTCAAACCCTCATATCCAATACAAAATTCAAATAACCATCAAATTTTGCAAGAAAAATGCCTTTATTGCTTGATTAATGAACAATCTATATAGTTTGAATGCCAACCTTCCAAACCTGCCCATTCCATGCCTTAAATAGGATTATATAAGTATATTTCAACCTCCCAAACCATTTCCAATTGGTTCAAAATAAATAAACATAAAAGTAAACTTAAAACTTAATTTCCCTCCTAATTCCCACTAGCCATTATAATTCCAAAATTTTAAATTATAACTTACAATTTATTCATTTTTCCTAACTTCTAACTCTTCAAAATATGATATTTTGATCCACTTGGTATTATTAAATTATTATTGACCCTCTAAAACCTATTTAAACTCCTTAGGGTGCTATTGACCCCGTTTTACAAAGATTTAGTCCCAAGGTCCTTATCAGGACCCTTAGGAAAATCAACCATTACATCATTATTTTTTCCTTCAAATGCCATGATTGGCTTTAATAACTCCCAATTGACCTTATTTTATTCATGACTCCTTCCATATGCCTTCAATGTATTCATGGTCCTTATTTCTTTCTTGGGTGCCCCTACACCATAAAGTGATCGGTAACTTGTTCCAATCCTTGTTCTATAAAAGGATTTTCAAGATCACTTAGGAAGGTTTTGTTCTATTTTGATTTTTCCTGTAGGTTTTCCATTCAGGATACATTCTAGTTGTAAGTTTTTTTGGCTTTGATAAAGCCTTGTAAAATCACACGAATAACCCATTTTTCAAGTTTCTTGTAGGTCTTTGAGTTTGTAGTTATATTTATATGTTGTACGACAGAGATAGCAAAGTGTTTTTATTTGAAGTATGATGATGGTTTAGATCTCTTCAGTGTACAACTTAGTAAATATTTAAATGGAATAAAACAAAGATTTTTTCTCATTTAGTGTCTTTTTGTGAGATATGTGATTCTCTTTTATGCTTTGATCTAAGAGGTCAATTATGTAATGTTTTGCAAGGTTGTACATAGGATTGAAATTGGATTGACTCTATTTCCAAATTTGAAATAGGCACTGATCTTATCAATTATTGGATATAATCATTTGATTCATTGTTAAAGTTTTGAGACATTCTATCTAGCATTCATTCACTTTATACATATTTTCAAAGCATTCTTACAGTTAAAAAAAGTATTCTTAGTCTTGTAGTTTACAGTTTGATTTATTTCAAGTGCCCTTGCCATACTTGAGAGAGAACATTTGAAGTGTATTCTATCTGCTATAAAAAGCCTCCAACCAATAGATTAAGGTTGAGGTATAGGCCTACCAGCCTTGGTCCCGCAGAGCCAGAATTGCAGAAGTTCCAACCTTGCCTTTGCTTGAGACTTTTTAGTTGGCTGAATCACTTGGTTTTCCCAACATTGGATTGGCAAGTCCATAGAAAATATCTTTTGATTTGAGCACCAATAGACTCTTTGCTTCACAACTTTCACTAATTGTTCAACAAATGGGGCTGGCATGCACATGCGCTTTGCACCATTTTTCCTTCGCAAGGCATTCTCTTCTAGTCATCATCTGCAAGATTTTTTTAAGTCTTTTGAAATATTGTGATGAAAGTAATGCAACTAACATTTTGATCATGCGTTAATATCAGATTTCTAAATCATCTCATAAAACAAATATATTACAAGAAAAAAATAAGATGAATATATTATGTATTACACCATATGGAATATGTTATTTATTACACATACATTTGTTGAACCTGCTTTGGATAAAAAAAATGTTTGCAAGTCTTAGATAATTATAACATCACCAAGTCATAATGAAAAAGCAAAAAAAATATTACAATGACAGTCAATGATGAAATAAAATTGTAGAATTGTATACATGAGGACAACAGTAGATATCATATAGTGATATGTCATTGCAATGAAATGAAAAGAAGTAGCATAGTTGAATGTGATGGGATGATGGGATCCTTCTTCAGAGAGTCAACCTAACTCTACTCTAAGGTCTCTCTCCTAGATCCCCTAGGGTACTATCAACCCTTTTCTGAGGTAAGTCACTAAGAAATTCACCTCTTTCTCAAGACCTAGTTCCCATCAACAAGTTATTCTTCCATACTTGCTAAACCTACAAGGGTAGATTCACTCTTTAGTAGTTTCTTCCCTAGCTGGACTATTTCCAAGCTCGCATAGGTTAAGAACTCCAAAATCATGACTGGCACTTCTCCTACCAAAACCAAAAAGAAAACAATACACAGGGGCTCCTCTCGAATTCCATTCAGGCACATGGTTCTAACCATGGATTCAAGAACCTTGAGGATCCATTCAGTATTTACAACCCAGAACGAGCCAGGAACTTACAACTTTTGAAATGAAAACAAAAGATTAAAATGCTTGTACACAAAGTAAACAACACTACTTGAAAATAACTAAACACACAACCTGCAACTTTTCATTAACTAGAAAAAGAAAAACCATACAAAACAAATATCCAACTCTTTCAACCATTCTCTTGAAATGAAGGATTGGGAGATCTCAAATAATCTTCCCATCATTAGAAAAAGCTTAACTACCCACTCAAGTCAAAAGCATCTTTTCAGGAACCGTTACAACTAACCATACAGTCCACTAAAGACAAATGCCTCTTTTCCCAGGCCTTTGTAACTGAATGTACCAAGCATTAGTACCGAGAATCAGTACATGTTGAGCGTTAGTATCGAGCATCAGTACAAAGAATCAGTACTAAGCATTAGTGTCATGCATCAGTACCGACCATCAGTACATGTCGAGCAATAGTAGTACATGTCAATCATCTTATCTTAATGAATTTTCACTTTGTAAGGCTCCTAATTCCTTGGTTAGATTTATAGAGGCTTACAAACTACCTTTGCAACACACAATTAACCTGAAAACATACATCTAAGAAACTAGGGTGTTTATTCATCAATTTGACCCATTTTTCAATCAGCCATTACAAACACCTTACAAACCAACTTAAACAAATGCAAAATGTTCCTAAGGGCCTTTAACCCTAAGTGCTTCTACACCATACTCCCCCAAATAATAGAAATCAACTTCCAAGTAATTGTATCAAGTTAGGGTTGATGCCTAACTTCTTGAATTCGGTCTCCTGCACCCATGTAGCTTCAAAATCAGCTTGTCCTTTCCATTTGACAAGATGTTCCATGTAGGGTTTTGTTCTAGTCTGATTAGCAACTATTGAATTTATAATCTTCTCTCTCTCTCTTTGGCTTTAGAGTAACTGGAAGTTTCAGTTCTTTGAGATCCTCTTTATCTTCTACTAGAGTGGGACCTCCTTCTAGAATTGGTCCCTTGTAGGACACAAGATTTTCCACATTAAAAACTGGAGATACCCCTATATCAGTAGGAAGGTCAACTTTGTAAGAATTAGACCCATACTTTGACAGAATTGTACAAGGGCCTATTTTCCTCATCTGGAGCTCACTTGGGACACCTTTTTGTAGTCTTCCTTTTTTTAGGTGCACCATGACCAAATCTCCAACTTGGAACTAAACATCTTTTTTTTTCATCTACCTTCTTCTTGGTGTGAGTTGTACTCTCCATTAATGTCTTCTTCACAATATCATGGACTTCTTTCATGGATTGAGAAAAATCTTCAGCATAACCACTATTCTCTGTATTGCTTCCAAGATCCCTAAGTTCATATATACCCCTGGGATGAATCCCATACACCACTTTAAAAGGGCTCTTTCCAGTGGATCTATTGACTATATCATTATAGGCAAATTTTTCCTGAGAAAGTAACCGATCCCATGATTGTCCATATTCTTTTGTGAGGCATCTCAAAATATTTCCTAAGATTTTTTCACCACCTCAGTCTGACCATCGTTCTATGGATGATATCTCGAGCTAAAGGAAAGATTTGTACCAAGCTTTTTCCATAAGGTTTTCCAAAATTGACTCATAAACCTAGAGTCCCTATCTGATACAATACTTAAGGGTAATCCATGTATCCTTAGTGCTTCTCTAAAGAAGATATGTACTATATAGCATGCATCATGGGTAGTTTTTCATGGCACAAAGTGAGCCATCTTGCTAAATTTGTCTACAATCACAAAAATACTATCCATTCCTAGCTTGGTCTTAGGAAGTCCAACCACAAAATCCATACTTAGGCACTCCCAAGGTCTATTTGGATTCGAAGGGGTTGATAAAATCCTACATTGGATGAAGTCCCCTTATCCTTTTGATAGACTATGCAAGTATCTACATACTTTTGGACATCCTTGCTCATTCTTGGCCAATAATAGTACCTCTGTACTAACTCTAAAGTTTTATGCACTCCAAAATGTCCACTTAATGAACCATTATGCTTCTCTTTCACTAAAATCTTCCTTATTGAACCTATCAGTACACAGAGTTGTCCTCCCTTCAACAGAAGACCTTCTTGGAGATTGAAATCAAAATACTCATTATGAAAGTGGTTCTAAAAATCTTTACATACCTTGTAGGATGTTGAAAAGTCCTCATCTGATCGATACAAATCCTTGAAGTTGTCTATGCCAATGCTTCTTAACTGAATTTCTTGCAATGTGAGAAATCTTCTACTCAATGCATATGCCACCTTATTTTGAACTTCTTTTTTTTTATTGATGGTGAAGGTATAGGCTTGGATATACTCCACCCACTTCATATACTTATGACTTAGTTTATCCTGTGAATTTAGAAAAATTAATGCCAGATTGTCAGTAAAGACTACAAATTCTTTAGGAAGGAGATAATGTCTCCACTTCCTTAGTGCTTTTACCAATGCATATAGTTCTAAATCATATGATGGGTACTTCTTCTTTTCATCACTAAGTTTTTCACTGTGAAAAGCTATTGGTTTTCCCTCTTAACTCAAAACTACACCTATGGAAATACTACTGGCATCACATTCCACAATAAACAAATTTTCAAATTTGGGAAGTGTCAGTGTAGGTTGGGTTTCTATTCTTCTCTTCAAATTTTCAAATCCCTTATCAAGCTACTCATTCCATTATAATTTGGCTTTCATACCTCCATTTATGGTATCCAAAATAGGTGTGTCGATTTCACTAAACTGTCTGATAAACTTCATGTAGAAATTTGCTAATCCATGGAAGCTTCTTACTTATGTGGCTGACTTAGGTGTAGGCCAATTAAAAATTGCTTCCACCTTTCTTGTATCCATCTTCAAGTTACCCTCTGAGATAACAAAACCCAAGTATACAAACTCTTATTTCATGAACTCACTCCTCTCTAAGTTGATTGTCAACTTCTCCTCATGCAATCTTTGCATTATCATTTGTAGATGTCTGAGATGATCCTTCTTGGTTTTACTGAACACTAAAATGTCATCTAATTACACCACAACCCATTTCCCAATAAATTCCTTCAACACTTCATTCATTAACCTCATAAATGTGTTTGGGGAATTGGATAACCCAAAAGGCATAACAAGCCACTCATAGAGTCCCTTCATAGTATTAAAAGTAGTCTTCCACTCATCTCCACCTTTTTATTCTTATCAAATGATACCTACTCGTAAGATCTATTTTGGAGAAATACTTAGCTCCCCCCTAAACAATCCATTAAATCTTCTATCCTAGGGATTGGTAATCTATACCAGATAGTAATCCTATTTATGGCCCTAGAATATGTACACAACCTCCAAGTACCACCCTTATTTGGGGCTAGGACTATGGAAACAACACATAGACTTATGCTTTTTCTAATCAACCCTTGATCTAGTAGCTCTTGAATTTGGTTATGAATTGATGCATTTTGTTGTGGGGTCATTTTATAAGGAGCTTTGTTTGGAAGTGAGGCTCCTAGGATGAAGTCAATCTGATGACTAATAGACCTCTCAGGTGTTAGATTAGCTAGTTGACATCACTAATGATGTCTTTGTATTGAGTAAAAAACTCCTTGATTTCTAAAGGTAACTCTTCCTTCTTATTTCTCTTGTCATCCTTTGGATTTAGAACCAAAAAAAAGACCACTCCATCTTCTTCCTCTAGTGTCTTTAATAATTCTTTCTCACCTACCAATAGTATGTTAGGACCCCCTTTCTTCACTACACCTTCTTCCAAGATTGACTATATCTTGAAAGTCACTCCATCTTTCTTAAAGAAATAGGAGTTCTTAGCTCCATCATGCACTGCAACTTTGTCAAACTGCTAAGGTCTACCCAATAATAGATGACAAGCATCCATGGGAAGGACATCAAACAAAACTTGGTCCTTATACCTTCATATAGAAAATTCCAACCAAGCTTTCTCATTAACTAATACATGTTGATCTTTGTTCAACCAAGTAACTCTGTAAGGGTTAGTATGAGGAATCTTTTTCAATTTTAACTTTTCAATAGCTTCCATAGAAACTATGTTATTGGTAGAACCAAAATCTATAATAACTTTAAAAACCTTACCTAGTACCTTTCATTTGACCCGAAACAAATATCTTCTTTGGATTGGCTCTTTGAGGAGTGCTCTAGGAATCATAAAATTCTCCACTATCTCAAAATCTAAGGCAACTTCTTTTGTCTTGCATCTAGAAGACTCTTCTTGCACATAATTAATTATTTTATCTCCTTGTGATATAGAACCCTTCTCAGGACACCTATAGGTAGGATGCCCAAAATGTTGACAGTTATAGCACTTCATTAACGAGAAATAAGATCCTCTTCCCTAGTTATTGGTTCTTCCTCTTGAGCTGTTATTTGAGCCTCTTCCTTAGTTGTAACCAGTTCTTGTGTTATTAGATTCTCCTTTATTCTCAATGATTTTGGACACACTCTGATTTCTAGCCTCAAAGCTCCTTCCACCAAATCCTCCTCTTTGACTTCTATTTTCTCTTCCTCTTCCTATATTGTTTGAATCTTGTTTCTTTTTTAACTTCTCTTCCACTTTGAGAGCGAACTGATAGCACTGATGTACTATCTTGGGACTTAAGAGACTGATTTCCTTTTGGATATTCCACTTGAGACCATTTAGATACCTACCCACTTTTAGTCTTTCCTCTTCCATTACATGTGACCTTAAGCATAACTTTTGAAACTCTTCTATATAGTTACTGACCGCTAAGTCTTTATGTCTTGGATTCTATCTTTTCTTCTGCAACTACACTTCATAATCATCAGGAAGATAAGTTTCCCTCATTTTAGCCACCATACCTTTCCAATTGGTTATAGGATTATGTCCTTCTTTGGTCCTTTCATCTTGGACAAACTTCCACCAAGTGAGGGCAGTCCCTCTCAATCTTGTCTTGGTGATTCTAACCTTCTGAGCCTCAGTCACATTATCATAGTCAAAGTGATTATCAAGTCCTTCTATCCACTCCATGACTACTTCTAGTTCCATCTTGCCACTAAATAGAGGGACACCTTCCAAGGACTTACCACTCATTACTTTCAAATCTCTCAATAATGGCTCTTCTTGAAGCACAAGGTTTGGCTCTAGTATTATGTCTTCCTCAGCCACTAACTTACCATTTCCATCAGCTTCTCTCATCAGTTCACTGACTGTTGTAATCCTAAGTTGCACTTCTTCTAACTTAGTTTACATTTCGGCCAACTGTTCCTTCAAGAGTCTATTATCCCCTTTCTTCTCTTCTACATCCTTTTCCAACCCAACATTGGACACCATTTTGAATGAATCTACAGAATCTTCTGAAGATAACACCCAAACAACACAAGCCCAATCTTTAGGCTCCAATACCAATCTGATGGGATGATGAGATCCTTCCTCTAAGAGTCAGCTTGAATCTTCTCTAAGGTCTCTTTCCTATACCACATAGGGTACTCTCAATCCTATTCTAAGGTAAGTCACTAAGAACTTCACCTATTTCTCAAGACCCAATTCCCATCAAGTAGTTATTCTTCTATACTTGTTGAACCTACAAGGATAGATTCACTCTTTCTAACTTTCTTCCCTAGTTGGACTATTGCCAAGGTCGCCTAGGGTAAGAACTCCAAAATCATGACTGTCACTTCTCCTACCAAAACCAAAAAGAAAACTATATACATGGGCTCCTCTCAAATTCCATCCAGGCACATGGTTCTCACCATGAACTCAAGAACCTCAAGGAGCCATTTAGTGTTTACATCCCAGAACGGGCTAGGAAATTACAAATTTCAAAATGAAAAACAAAAGATTAACCTACTTGCACATAGAGTAAACAACACTACTTGAAAATAACTAAACACACAACCTGCAACTTTTCATTTACTAGAAATAAGAAAAACCATAGAAACCAAATATCCAACTCTTTCAACTATTCTCTCAAAATGAAGGCTTGGGAGATCTTAAATAATATTCCCATCATTAGAATAGACTTAACTACCCACTCAAGTTGAAAGCATTTTTTCAGGAACCATTACAACTTAGCATACTGTCCACTAAAGACAAAATCCACTTTTCTCGGGTCATTGTAACTAAATGTACCGAGCATCAATACCGATCATCAATGTCGACCATCAGTACCGAGCATCATTACATGTAGAGCAATAGTAGTACATTTTGAGCATCTTATATTAATGCATTTTCACTTTCTAAGGTTCCAAATGCATTGGTTAGATTTCCATAGGCTTACACACTACCTCTGTAACACACAATTAACCTAAAAACATACATCTAAGAAACTAGGGTATGTATTCATCAATTTGACCCATTTTGCACTTGGCCATTACAAACACCTTACAAACCAAATTAAACAAATCCAAAATATTACTAAGGGCCTTTAACCCTAAGTACTCCTACACCAGAATGCTATTAGGAGTCATAAGGGAAAGATGATTATATTTTAGTGACATTAAAGGGTAGTTTTATTGAAGTGAATGTTTTCAACCAAAGAGAGGAGCATTTCAATGTGAGGAGAACCATGTTCAAGTTTTAAAACAAAAAGCATGCCAAGAAGGGAGGTCACTTATTCAAGCCTTGCATTGATTCTCATGAAGGAGTTGATATATATTAAGGTTAATTGTGGAAAAGAGTTCCATGGACAGATGAGTGAAATCCAAATACAAGAGGAGTCTAAAGAGATTGAAGGCAGTGCAAGTGTAGTAGATGAGGATGTTAATGAAATAATATGACTATTGAAATAGGAGTAAAAAAGGTGATGATATCTTGTGTATATCAGAACAATAGTTTATAACTGTAATAAGGAATGATGAAAATGAGCTTGAAGGTGTAAAAGAAATATTTTTATAGTAGATGGAAAGCAGTGATGTCCAAAAGAAGGGGTCATTTATGTTATACAAGTGGCTTGACCACAAAATTCCATTTCCAGAATGTGATAAGATATTAATAAAAAGGGTAATCATACATGAACTATAAGAATACCTAAACTGTTCCTCGACTACTCTGTAACCAACATTTATCAACAATTACATGTTAGCTTATGTCATAGAAAGTATAAAATTTAACCAAACAAATTACAATAATATAAACTTAATTTAGTCAAATTATTTGGCTTCAAATATAGCCAAACTGCTCATAGATGCCCTCTTCTGGAAATTTTGTTGAAGACAAAATACTAAATTTGTCAACCGATCTGATGATGTCAACCAAGTATGACTTGAAGCTTTGGATGCTCTAAAAATAGGAAGAATGAGAGAGAGAGAGAGGGTGTTCATTTTTATCTCTCTCTCTCTTGTTGTCTTTGGTCATTCAATGCTTGAAGTCATTGAAGGATGTTGATCTCTCTCTCTCTCTCTCTCTCTCTCTCTCTCTCTCTCTCTCTCTCTCTCTCTCTCTCTCTCTCTCTCTATAATATTGAGCTTCTCTTAGTTTCAATAATAGTTTAATATTCTCTACTTAACAGGGCCAACCATGTGAAGGCAGAAGCTCATTTGGCCCCTCCCCCTAACATCATTCTAAATTCCCTATTAACATATAAAATTCATTAATTCTTTCATCCATTAATAAATATAACATTCATTCATTATCACATAGCATTTATAATACATAATTACATCCATTAAAACATAAAATTCATTCATAAAAAAATAATATGATTAAACTAATTTGTTTTTTTTTTAGCTAAGAAAAGACTAAGTGGAGCATCAACTTCTTCATCACTTTTCCCCTCTTTAGGTGTTGTTTCTGTTGGTTGTGCCCTATGCATAGTCAAGTAATCATGACATCGAGGCCTATGAAAATGGAGGTCTACTACAATAATAAAGAAATGGGTTAAATTCACAATATTTTTACTATTGTTACAAGTATTTCATTAATTAAAATAATATTACAAGGGTTCTCTTTACCTGATGGGGGCACATCATCTTCTTGATCATGTCATCTAGCCTCATTCTCTTTACTTGATGGGGGAACATCACAATCCTGATGTTGTGCAGCCTGATCATGCTCCACTTGTTCACCGTGCTCTACATGCTCTAAAATAAAAATAGAAAAGGGTACATTAATTACTACACCAATTTCAATTAAAGATGTTTAATTGTATTAATAATTACATAAAATTTTTTTATAGCACATGAATACCTCTAGAACCGGGATGCACAACATGACCTTCATCATGTGTAGGTTGTGCTCCAACCTCGGCGGGATGCATTCCAATGTCATGTGCATTGTTATCATTGTTTGCTTATTTAGAACAAATATAGTGACTTTATGGTGGAAATTAATATCGAATACATTATTGCTCAAGTATTCAATTTTAAATAATATTCATTTAGGTTATTTACCTACATGATGGATGCACTGGAAGCTTGTGTTTTCCCACTCAATTCTCTTAGGCATTTAGCCATGAATCCATAGCCTTGGTGGAAGGAAATCTTAATTTCATCTTCGGTGGGAGCTCTGTTGAATTCAGAGCCCTGAATTTTTGCATAATATCATGAATTTTTCTTCCATTGTGTGATTAAAAAATAATTGTTTGTAATATGTTATTTCGGTACAATATTTCTTTTATTGGTACTTACAATTCGTGTAGCAAGTTTCATATAACCACCAAAGCCAAGTTTGTGTTGCTCATGTTTTTCTAGTCTTTCCTTTGTTTCCTTTGATGTGTCAGACAACTTATGAATAGTTTGAAATATGTTAGGTTATGTAAAAATAAAAAGTAATGAGTACAAAATTACATTGTTGATAGTATCACATGCCTTCTTTCACCTGGTGGTGTATGTCCTTTTTCTTTTTCTCTCTCTCCTTTCCATCAAAAATCAGGTCCTTCCACTCCCTCTTTGGAATCATGGGGGGAAGCTCATACTTTTCATTCTTCTCTAAATGTGTTTGATATTGGTCCCTCACATACTTTAGATATACTGAAGGAACTTGGTTTTGTTGAATGTATTTCTGAACAAGACACCTAAACAACTTATGAGTTCATCTTTTAATTGTTCATTTTGGGAATTCCACCGTGTATTTATGGTAGGCCTAAATATCTCCAATGTATGATCATTTAGATGTTTATTAAAAACATCATTGCCTCCAAAAAACATCATGGGATCATTATTTCAAATAGAGTGATCAATAAGTAAATTACAATTGGGCTATATATAATAATAATTTTAAAGTACCTGGAACCTTCTCTATCTTTATGAGAACAAAATCATTAGTCACCACTAAAGTGACCGGCAATTTTCCCATACTAGAAGCACAGGAAGATCCAGGAAATGCTACTAAAAAATCACCACTAGTGGCCTCTACATCCCCAGGTACATGTCCTGATGTACAAGCCAGTGCAATAGTCGATGTTTAGATTTTGTGTGTTGTGGATGATGGGGTTGGCTGAGGTTGTGTATGTACAATGGATAGCACTTGAAGTACCTTAAACAATACATTAAATATATGAGAAATAACACATTAACAAAATGACATGAACATGTAAAAATATGAGGTGGTGTATGGACAACAACATGGCCAGCACCTGAACTACATGGAGCACTCTGATAATGGCCAACAAAATCATGAGGACACAAAAATTTGTGTAAAAAGAAAATGTACACATTTTATTTAATGACATAAAAGAGTATAAAATATAAACCATCAATGAACTTATTTTATAATTAAAGATTTCATGATATCTTACTTACAAGTTTTGTAAAAAAAATTCCAATTATTTCACCCTCTCTTGTATCTCACCAGTTTAAGGCTCCATGAATAAAAATTTAACCATTTCTTGATTTATTTATTTTGAAACCTTTTTATCATTTTCAGTAAATTTTGCGGAATATGTGATGTCATCATTGCATAATAGTGTATCCAAAACTATTTGGAGGGTGTCAGGTACTGCAAGTGTCTTTCCCCGAACATCCACCTGTGACAAGAATATTAGTAACCATAAAGAAATAACATAATAATATAAAAATTAAAATGAGGTTTACCTACTGGGAAGAAGTGCCTAGAGGTGCATCCATCTATGATGAGAATATTAATAACATTATCAAAATTAATTAAAAACCATAAAGAAAAGAACATAATAATATAATATTTTGCTTGTATCTAATTTGTACAATTACAATGAGGTTTACCTTATGGGAAGAAGTACCTGGAGGTGCATCCTAATCTATGGTATGGCTCAGATTTTCCCCCCTACGATCAATGTTTCTTTATGATAAAAATTATATATATAAAAATATTAACCAAATGAAACCAATAGACTTACGAAAAAAACTTAATAATGAAATGGTATATTTGAGTCATTTATTGGAGGTTTGATGTAATGGTATATATTACATACCACCCCCATGATAATAATTTTTTTTATATCTATGTGATTCAAATTGTAAGCAATTAACAGCTCTTCCCCTGCACTTATTGATTCTATCACACCTATGAATACACGGTTTCCCTCATGTGCCTTCAAAATGCAATTGGGTTTCCTATTAGTTTACACAGGTCGTACACTATTTATAAACCCTGAAATATTCCTTATTTCTTTTGGCCTTCTTTCAATGTACATAGCCTCTCTTTTAGTTTTATCATTAACTTTCAACTGTATATAATTTGCTGACAATTCATACCTATGCATACTTCCTATATATCGAACAAGCTGCATCCAATCTTTGTAAATGTAATAGGGTCCAACATACTCCATCAATTCAGCAACTTTTTTGTAACAGATCTTTATCCTCTCCATGTGAAATAGGCCCAAACCATGTAATGAGGATGGTGTTATGAGATATATCCTCTCATTAAGACAAAAATCTATGTTTATTAGAGGAAGTGTCTTGGGAACCCATTGTTTCTGTAGATGTTTGTATCTTAAGGGCACCTCAATGTCGCCTATTCTCTCATCATCATGAGAACATGACCCCCTTGGGAAAGAAAAAAATTCATGCATTTATCAAAATTTATTCTAATCTTTTGACCTTTAGTTGATCTCCCTCTTTTAGACCTACTACATGTCTCTCTTTCCTCTTCTCTTCCTGAATTTCCCTTGCTCGAGGAAGACACATCTAAAAAATATCAATTTGGTGGTACCTATACTCCATAAAATGAGAGAGATAGTTGGTAGAAGGTTGATTTTTATTGTAAGAATGGTTCATGTTTTTTCCCCAAATTCATCATTGAGGGTAATGTTGAGGTTGAGGTTGAGATTTAAATTTGAATAAGCCCAACTCGGGCCTCAGGTGTTGATAATTTTAATTGTATAAGCCCAACTTAAAGCATATTAGATGGCAGAGGATTTGAACGAGCTATACCTTGTGGATGTCAAGGTGGTTTACATGAGAAAAAATTCAAAGTTTTGACAAAATATAGTTGCTAAAACCTAGCTTATTATTATTTCACTCCAAGAAGGGAGTAAAGAGAAAGAAATAAAATAGTAAATGGTTTCTATAGGGTGTACTGAATTATACCTGTCAATCCATGAGAATAATCATCACCTTTCCTTTATGTAAACTATGTAGGGTCCTCACAAAAAGGGGTTTAGGTTCCTGCATGGGAAATTCAATTATGCAATGTTAGCTTATATCATATATGAAGGTCAATCGCCATCAGATTTACATAAGTCACATGATACATATGCTAAAGATTACATAGTAGACAATAAAAAATTAGAGGCAGGTAAAAGTAACTTATTTACTTTTTAGAATCAGGTACATACAACTAAATATGATATGACATGGTAGTAATAAATAACCCACCCTTGAAGAGCAGGATATGGTACTTTTTCAATGTAGAAAGTGGAAGTTTTTATGGGTCAATCGAGATCAACTAGGTCCACTACAAGATCATGAGATAGAGATTGTGTTACGACTATGATAAGGACCACACGCGTGTCTATGGTAGGAAAGATCATCTATGATCCCTTTGAAATACTTTTCAAGTGTAAATGGTAGGATACCATATTTCTATTCTGAAGCCTCTTTATCTAAAGGGTATCAATGTCCTTTCTCTCTTCACTAGAATCATGGGTGCAGAGGGTTCTTTGCATCATTTGAGTATATCACTCAATTGATAAACCCAATCAATGCAAAGCAACCCTCTGCACCCTTGATTAAGAGAAAGGACATTAATCCCCATTCAATAAAGAGGCTTTAGGGATTGAATTGAGAAAGGAAATTGATCCTACCACTTCTACCTAAAATTTTTTTCCAATGGATCGTATATGTTATGTCCTACCAAAGACATGTGTGCGATCCTTATCATAGCCTAAACAGGCTTTTGTGTCTCCAGCCACACGTGTCAACTCTCCAACTCACCCTACAAGCATTGCTCCTAGATAAAGGACCATATAATACATATAAATTCAATATCTTAACCAAATCCAATGAGAGTGAGATTTTTACAGAATGAAAATCATTAATTATTAGACTGAGATATGGTGCTTTTCTCAAAAAATGTTGGACACGGCTACAAACTTAATGTATGTACTCATAAATATTGATCATAATTTTGTATTAAAAAATTCAACTTGTGGCCTCCTAGGCTAATTTGCATAGTTATCATTTCATGGGAACCCAAGAACATTGATCCCTCCATAGAAATGTTCAAAGTATGTTTTGATTCATATCAAGAGAGGTTTCATAGACCATATATAGTTTTTTGTAATCAAAATATGTGAGGGAACACACTTTTGTGTTCATGACACAAAGTTGTTAAGAAAGAGTTCAATCCAATAAAAAAGAAGACAGTGCTCAAATATGGTTAAGGGCTAATAGTTTAAGTATAACAATAAGAAAATTCCAAAATATGGTCAAGTACTTATAGTTTAAGCATCTAATTATAATGAAATCACAATTATAAATAGTGCTAAGCATCCTTCTATGGTGCTAAGAATCTTTCAAACTCACACCAATAGTCTTACTCAAGTAAGGACAACTTATTCAATTTCTAAGTGAGATACAACTTCCCATATCATGCCAACTAACTTGACTCACTATTCCCACTTCCACAATAGGATCAACTACAAGGCTCTTTAAACTAACCTTAAGCGCTATCAACAAGCTC
>MU224036.1:2012823-2038094 GCA_018584345.1 Thuja plicata
TATATATATATATATATATATCTTGACTGGTTGTATTCTTTCTCTGATCACATTCCAAAAAAACACACTGTCTTCACTTGAATTTACCAATAGGATCAAGCTACAATGATCCCTTAACTGATCTCAACTCTTTTTCATCAAACTTTAATCTTCAAACACAAAATACAGTCTTCATGTCTGATCACCCATACTCCGTGACAACCTTTACACCTCAACACCTCTTGATAGAAAAAAAAATCAAATTGTCCCTATACATTCTAAGGTCTAAGAGGAATCTCAACAATCCATTCTAACAAGAACAAAGACTCTCACCCATGTTTGTAACTCCTTTATTATAGTATCTTTCATTGACTTTGACTATCCTTTCTTAACAAACCTTCAATGTACCCTTGTACAGATCCTTGTCTTGGATAAACCCTTCACACACTAGAATCTTAAATTCACCCTCATATAGGAAACTCTCATGTCAGTATCCTAAACATTCAATACACTTAACCAATCTCCAATATTTCATCATGTTACCCAACATACATTCACTTTCAAACTGTGATAGTCACTCTCCTATCCTCTAGGATGGTCAAAAATGTAAATACCACAAGGTGTTCCTTACCTTCTAAGCAAAACTTCAAGACTTTTACCCTCCTCATCACCAAACCCTCAAGTTCTCTTCAAACCCCACTGTATAAATAATACATAAACAAACTCTCATGCTACTGTCTTTTCCCAAACTAAGACAACATTTACTGTTCTTCTCCATACAAAACATGTGCTTGTTGTTGCATGGATCCCTATGAACATATAGATATAAAATAAATGGCATTCCCTTTCATTATACCAAGTCAAGAGCTTAGATCAATGTGAAATGCAATAGTTCTATATTTTACAAGGTCATTGATTAACCTAAGCGAGGGTTTGATGGCTTGCACAAAAACTCAAATATCTCAGTCAAATCTAAATGGATTTTGAAGAAACAAAAACCAAAATTTAAAGCATTCAGGCCTTCATTTATTCCAATGATAGATAGATCAAAACATTGAGAGATTCACAGTGAAAACTAGTGAGATCAGACTGTTATGCAAAACAAAAACCATGAAAATGTACAGAAATCCAATTCTTATTAATGCCATAAATATTGTTAATTATATGTATAATAAAAATTTATCTAAATAAAAAATAATGTTAATTATAAATTTAATAATATCAATTAAATCTACATAATAAATATCTGTTAAAGTAAATATATTATTAATAATAATCATAAATGGGAAAGGCCCTTTACAGGGCATATAAATGATGACTGTCCAACTCAAATTTTTCATACTAACAATGTGAGAATTCGAAGGGAAGTGAAGAAGGTAATTTGAGATGATATATTATTTCCCCAAGGTAAAAGACTTATCTTTCCATCTCAATTACTGTCCATTTCCCTTTCAAATACAATGGATTTAATACAGTCATTTTCCCTCTAGGAAATTATTGTGCAAAGATATGCTAATAGTATTTTTTTTGGAAGGTAACAAACTTATTAGGGTAGTTCAAAAATATGATTTATAGAATGTCTTTGCTCTTATTAGAGGTCTCTTTCATAAAAAAATCTTTGTTAAATGATCATGGGGTTATGTCATTTTATTAATGCGTCAAGCATTCACTGGAACGATAGTCCTTTAGGCCTGTTAAAATTGCTCTTCAAAAAAATGGAAAAGATCTGGGTAGCGATTATGTTCACTACATACAAGATGTAGTATATTCTCTGTTTGATCTCTTGGAGCAGGAAAAGATGCCTCCATAATCTTCCCCGCTTGATCTTGGACCTGTTTGACCTTCTCATCTGGTGCCTTCTCTCTCTATTCCTGACCTTAATAAGAAAGTGCAACCAAACAATGAAGTTTTTTCTTCTGATATAATAGAAGAATAGACAAATCATTATTCTGCAATTTTGTTAAGAGTTCTAATTTTTTGAATCTATTTTTTTATCTACTTGATTAGTAGAAGGCATTACTGTATCTTAGCAACAAGTCATATGACTATCACAGAGCATACAAAAATTTCACTCATAAAGCATAACTAACTTAATTTTTAATGAGATGAATGACATTAGTATGTATGTACTACTAAAAATTCATAGTGGATAAGTAAAGAGTAAAGAGATAGTCTTATGACTATTGAAAAATTTGTCAAGTGATGCATAATAGTGGTAGTAGTAGATCAAAATAGTATGGTGATATGAAATTAGTTTAAGGGAATCTTCAAAAGGAAGAGTTCAATCCAATAAATAAGAAGACATAGCCAAAATATGGTTAAGGGCTAATAGTTTAAGTATAACATGAAGACAATGCCAAAAGATAGTCAAGGACTAATAGTTTAAGCATCTACCTATAATGAAAGAATATTTATAAACATATTAAGAGTATAGTTATAAAATGACCTTTTGCCTAAAATATTTAATACCATGATCATTTGCTTCCTAATCAATTTAGTCTTTAATGACCTGCTAAACCTACTATGAATGCTACCAACATCAAGAAGAGATGAAAGAAAAATACTTGACTTATGAGTAAAATACTGGAGTAGAAGCAATCTAAAGGAGAACTAGATCGGTTGTACCACTGAAATGTCCATAGTGAATCAGAGTTGATAACTAAAATTACAATTATAAGTAGGAGATATAATCAATTAAGAACTAGATAGTCTATACCAATAGAAATGTAGTTGGTTTGACATTGAATGGTTGTGTCATGAGCGAGATATTTGAAGCCCTAGTGACTGATGTCAGTGATACAAAGAGAAAATCATCATGGTTTTGTGCACAAAGATTCCATGTTGATGATGGAATGCCATGATGATGATAGAATACCATGGTAGTGATGTTATTCCATGAGAATAAAACTTCTATGGATTGTCAATGCATTCCATCACCACCATGGCATTCCATCACCATGAGACTGGATTTCATTGAGGCAATTTTTTGAACAATTCACTCCTCTAACTATGGAACCACATTTTCCATACATGTCTACAATAGTCTAAAATAGGTACTTTTGAGCAAGCTATAGATGCTTGGAAAAAATATATCAAATTATAATAGCAAGAAATAGCATAGTCAAGGCAGTAAACTGTTTGATAAGTTGTCACCAACAAAATATGAGGTAGTCCTAATTACAAACAATAGAAAGCAATAGCATAAACAAGACAACAGACTGTTTGAATGAGGGAATGCCATGATGATGATGGAATTCCATGAGAAGTAATTTTTTATGGATTGTTAATACATTTCATCATCATCATAGAATTCCATAATCATCATGGCATTCCATTATCATCATGGAATTCTATCATACAAACGATAGCAAACAATAGCATAGACAAGGAAATGAACTATTTGAATGATGGAATGTCATGATGATGATGCAATGCCATGTTCGTAATGGAATGCCATGAGAAGAAAAATTCTATGGATTGTCAATGAGTTCCATCACTACCATGGAAATTCATCACCATGATACCATATTTCATTGAGGCAATTTTTTGAACATTTCACTGCCCTATCTATGCTACCACATTTTTCATACATTTCTACAAAATCCTAAAATAGATTCTTTTGAATAAGATATGGATGCCTAGAGGCCATTGAAAGGGGTTGTGGCCAAACCTTAATTCCTTCCATTTGTTCTTATTTGAATCCACCATTTGTTTATATGACATATCATAAATTCTAAGGGTACTATCCACATTTCTCATTCATTGTTTGTTCACTGATCACAGTCATATCAGAATCACTTGTCCTTGCAAATTCATTATATATTTTTTCTCATTAAAAAAATTAAGTAAATGGTTTTTGTGTTAGTTATCACTATTGCCATCTAGGTCAGGGTCCCCCAGGGGTTGTCAAGCCTTGTGAGTTAAGAAGGTATCCCTTTCACTATCATAACTAGGACAGTCTTATATTAGGCATTCCATTTGACAAATTTTGTCTATCACATATAGGGGTATGGTGTTGTTTAGGGTTCCTTGACATAAGAATGGAACATAAATTTTGAAGATCCTCATTCACTCATGACCATTGGAAGTATGAAGGGATGTACCATGGTGAATAGGGTCACCCAGAGGGTGGTCATGTTGGGTCAGTGCACTAAGGGGATTTGGTGATTTATGTTGAAGGGTTCAAGAGATAAGAAGGAAGTTTCTTGAGTTCAGGGAATGTTCCACGATAGAGAAGGCCTGTGGAGGGTCAAGACAAGTTGGTAGAACATTGAGGTATGGTTATGATCCTTATATCTAGGAGAGAATAGGAGAGTGTTTGTGAGAGATATGCAGAATGATGATAATGCACATAGCACATTCACATTGTCAGGAAACTAGTATTCAAGTGCATCAAAACCTTTTTGGTGGGCCTAATGTCAAACTATCCTTGAGTTGGTAACAATCACAGTCACAACACAAGGAGTTAATCCTTGAGAGATGAGTATATTTTGTTAAGACTGAGAGACATTCAATCTCTTGGTAATGTTGTATTAGAGGATGTTTGTGCCATGTAATGTTGGTGGAGATTACAAGTGTTAGGTTGAGTTTTTATTCTTAGTCTTCTGATAAAATAGTAATTAGTAGTCTTTTGGTGATTCTTTCAATGACAAACACTATTGTGTATGTTTTCTTTGATTGGTGTTAAGACCTACCTTGACATCCTTAGTAGGAATGGAGTTTATAAAAGTATTTTTTAAGACAATTAGAATTTTTTGAACAATTCATTACCTTGCTACTATGGGCAAAAGCCTAAAATAGTCTTAATAGTTATTTTATTTAAAAAAAAATTGAATCAATTCCATAGCAATGACTCTCAACTAATAAAACTAGGTGGAAATATAACTTTGAGCATGAAATATAATGTGACAATAAAAATAGTTCTTTCACACGTAGGAGCTCACTACCCTTGATAAAAGTAGTGAAATGTTTGATTAAACCATTGTCTGGACCAATAGTCTCACTGTAGAGAGGGACCCTAAATGCTAAGCCTCTGAAAATATTGCATCTATGAGATACCCAGGAAACAATACCCACATGAACAATACCCAAAAATTTTGATTATGCTTGAGATGCACATAAGATGGAAGCTAAGTGATATGGATCACATGTAAGGTCTCAATCTCTTGTCATCTAGATCCTCCTTTGGTCATGAACTTTTCCTAGACCACCTAAACGCCAAAATGGTTCACAACCAAGATCAACACCAAGATTTGTGATGCGACCAAGATAAGCATCGATGGAAGAATGCACTCCTACGTGGGAATGAACTATTTTTATGGAAATTTATATTTCATTCTTAACTTTATATTCATCCTAGTTTTAATAGTCGAGATTCATCGCTTTGGAAATAATTTATTTTTCAAAAAATATTAAAATAGCTACTAAGCCTATATTAAACCTATAATGGAATTGATTCAATTTTCTTTTAATAACTATTATTTTACTAGTTATAATGTTATTGAATTAATGAATTTATATATTATTATCTAACTGTTGAATTTATATATTATCATCTAATTGTTTGAGGTGGCCCCCTTGAACCTTGAATTGATCTTTTATGTTTTTAATTTTTGTCATGTCATATTTTGTACCACCTAAACTTGAGGAAATCATACCTCAATGGCATGAAACAATTATACATTTTATCCAAAATAAATTTTTTGATAGATTTATAAAATCCTTAAATGAGGGTTTAGATAATCTTAAAGACTTTTTATCAAAAATAAAGTACCAACAAAATCACCAAGGTGCATACAATCCTAATAAACAAATCAAGGTATTGGAGAATATTTTTTAGGTCAAAAAATATACCAACCAAGAATAAACATTCATACATTTTATGGTAAAAACATAGTTTTTATGGATAGGTCTCACAGAACACCAATTCAAGCTTCAAATATATACCAAATAATATCATGGTTAACATATAGTGTTACTATATTTATAATTAGGACCTTACCAATGGTGTCAACAAAATTTGAGTGGTAGGAAAGGAGAGATGTTCAATTGATAATAATTCATCAAAGAATTTGAAACCTTAGAATGAAAAACTATGCATTGGAAGCTAATTCATCTAATGAAAATAAAAAACAATAATTAAGGTCACTAGTTGATTATAATGTTAAGAATTTAATATAGACACTTGAAGCTCTTAAGGTGACACCTTACCAAAGGCTTGAATTGTACCTTAATGGACTTAAGATTTTGACAATCTCTCTCTCTCTCTCTCTCTCTCTCACACACACACACACACACACACACATATTTTTCCTAAGGGGTTCCAAGGGGTCATAAGACCCATTAAAAATTCCTAACTAGACCTTTTAGGATACCATATGACTCATTAATATTTCCTAGGACCCATTAATGGATCATTAATGTTTCCTAGGACACATTAGAATCATCATAAACATGTATTAATTCATCACATATGTATCATAAATCACCATCCGTCACATAAATAATAAAAATTCCACATTCCATAAATAAACACAAAATATAATTTTGTTGCAAAAAATCATGCCTCATCTCATATATATCAAAACAATATGTATCAATCATAATAAGAAATCATCAAAGGTTCAAAAAATTTCAAACAAAATTAGGGCTAGCAGACACTCTCTGTCTCCATCTCCTGGAGGTGGCATGGTGCTACTATTAGGACCTGTTGGAGGTGGACCATGAATTAAAAACATTACAAGGTACATCATGAATTAATTATGTAATGGCATTAGAATTAAAAACATATTGAATTAATTATGTAGCCATATAAGTCAAATAAAATTCTATCAAGAAATCATAATCAAATAGATAATATACAAATCGCATACCTCATACATTTCAATCATGTCATTGATCTTCATCATCATCATCATCATCGTCGTCTTCGTCGTCGTCATCGTCATCATCGTCGTCATCGTCATCGTCATCGTCATCGTCGTCGTTGTCATCATCATCATCATCATCATCATCATCATCATCATAATCATCATCATCTATTTTGATTTCATCATCGACATGGATATCATCTCCATGAATATCATCGGGATCTAGTTCATCTTCTTCAAAATCTTCGTCATGCACATCATCAACTAATTGTCGACCATGATCATCATCTTCATCATCTTCTACTTCTTTGGTATCTTCTTATTCCATCTTATTATACTTTACCGACCTTCCTCTTGGATCATGTCTAACAAAAATTGACCAAACCGACTTATGTGGAACCTCTGAGTAAAATATCTTCTCACATTGGCTTGGAATAACATAGGGCTCATCTCTAGCTTTATCAAATAACCTTGTATTAATCATTGTAAATCCATTATCATGTTCAATAAAATTTCTATCATGATCATTTTGATTCAATTGTATCCTATACCATTGGATGACAAACATAAATAATTTGAAGAAATTAAAGTCACACTCAAGTATATCATCCAAAATGCCATAGTATTAATTTTATGAGACTTGAGGATGTATGTCACTTCTAGATGAAACATTAGTCACTTGAAAGACTATAGTTATCCCAGAATCACAAGTTTTCTTTGTGTCATCTAACTCTTTGATGTGAAATTTATGACCATTGCACCACATAGCCTTGTGGTGTTCGACCTAAAATATGTCAAACATGTAAAAACTATTGCATCACTAGTTGATAAACATATTTATTCTTGGTCAAATGTATGCCAAAAATAACATATATGTGTGTGTGTGTGTGTGTATACACACATATATATGTATGTATATATATACATATATATGTATGTATGTATATGTATAGATTTGTATGTATGTATCTATATATATGTATATGTATATATATAAAAAATAATATGGGTGATTGATATATTGATACGTACCTATTTATCTCTTAAAACATATGCTAAATCAATTTCCCTTGGTATAACATTGGAATCTCCATTACAATGAGCTTCTTTAACTAATGAAGCCACACCTTCCCTGGTGCAGGAGCACCTAGGACATCTCCAAGTTTATTGGTTTTTGGTTTGTCTTGTACTAACCCTAGACATGTCACAAGTGGTTGGTAAGTCCTTAGAAGGTCTTGTGTGGGTGTGTTTAGGAGGTCTATATTAGGCTTAGTCCAATCTAGTTGTTTTGCTTGTTTTTGTCATATTTTGGTTTTAGGTCTCTCAAAGCCTAGATTTGGGATTTTTGGGTCAGAAAACCTAAAATAGCTTCCATGATTATTTTACATCATTCTTTGTAATTTGTATGTCATTGTATTAAGTTAGATACAAAATTGCAAAATTGACAAAAAGTTGTCATGACAACTTTCACAACTTTGTAAAGTTGCATGACAACATTGTCCAAAAGAGACAAAATTGAATGATTAGGGCATGGTCGGTATTATAACTACCTGAACTCATGAGGGAAAGTTATAAAACCACAAGGAGGCCCATTTCCCAAGGTTGGATGTTTTGGAGAAGCAATACAAAATACATTTTTTGCACTGTACTTTGGTTTTTGGTAGACAGTTAGTTATTTTTGCTTGTAAAGATCCTTTAATGGATTGAATCCGCCAACTTTGAGTGGGATTCATGTAATTATTCTATTTTTCTTTTATTTTGCATAGATTTGAATTTTTTTTCAATTTAGTAGGCTAGTTTTGTAAATAATTTTGTGAGCAAGCCAGTCTTTGGTCCATTCAGGTCTGTTTGCAAAAAATGGCTCCCCCATAAAACCCTACCATGAAATCATCACAAACTTGAGGGATATGCAAGGGGAGACCATTTAGAATTTAAATATGAAGGAAGGAGCTCTGAATATGTGTTTAGCTATTTTTAAGAACAAGCCCTAGGTGAGTCCATTGCAACTTGGTTAGGAGTTTGTTAATTTCATATTGTGTGTAAATGTAGGGGTTCAATTAAAAGAGTGAATCCAAGTGGATGTTGGAAGTCCTTGGGGTCATAAAGAGACATTTGAGGAAGCTTAGCCCTTGAACAATCCAACTCACCACATTTTGTAGAAGAAAGCAGAAGACATCAATTAGCCCTAAAATCCTTAAAAGTAGGAATCCACTATACAGAGCCCATGGAGAAGGGAGACCTAAAAAACCTTGCATAATTACATAAAAGGGTGTCATAATATCAAATTGGTTTTTGGGTTTGTTTGAGGAAATTTTGAAATAAAGTGCAAAAACTAGTCAAATAGGGCTAATAGACCTATTAAGCCTACAAGCCAAGATTGCACTAAAGTTTGGAAATGGATATGGAAGAAATTGATACCCTATCCTAAAGGGATAAAAAGGGATACTAAAATATGTCTTGAAGGATTTTAATCCCCATCAAAAAATAAGGTGAAAAGACAAAGAAGCCCTTGGATGAATCCAAGAAGGAGTTGAGTAGGGAAAAATGAACTAGTGATAGTCACCCCTAGTGAAGCACATTGTTTGACACCTCTTGAAGAGGTATTGAAGAATCCCTAGAATAATTTGAGTAAGGGTTTGGGGATCCTAGAAGCAACGATTAGCAGCTTGTAGAAACTAGTAACATTGAGAGTCCTAGAGAGTTTGTGCAAGCGCACTTAGGGAGTTTCTATTAGATTGGAATCAGAGTCTACAAGATTAGGCTTGTGGTGGATGTTTCAGCTAGAAGAGTCAGTAGGAGAGTCTACAATGATGAATAATTAAGAGATAGAAAAGAAAGTGGATGAGAAAGAAGAAGAGAATAGATTTCTCAGAGATAGAGTGGTCCAATTAGAACAAAAATTGGATCAAGTAGAAGAAAAGAGTGAGGAAGTCAAAGACAAAGTTGAAGGAAATGATAAAAAAGTAGCTATAGATGATGAGGTCCCTGAACCAAACCATGTCCTCACTAAACAGCCCTTCTTGAAAGTATTGAAATCCTTAAATGGAAAGGCATTGGAGGGTATAACAATCTTTAGTGGGAAAATAAAACCAGAAGTAGTCCTAGATTGCATTGAAGGTATTGAGAACCATTTTGAATGTGATGGTATAATAAAAGCCCAAAAAGTGAAGGTGGATAAAGCAAGGCTTAGGGTTTCTGTACTCACTTGGTGGAAATTCATTCAAGATGAAAGGGAGAAACAAGGAAAGAAACCCATTTCCACTTGGAAAGCTATGGTAGCTAAAATCAGACAGGTATATGTGCCAAAAGACTATGAAATTTAGTTACATAAAAAAAGACAGAGCCTAAGACAAAAATATTTGGATGTGAACTCTTACATTGAATAATTTCAAAAACTATGCATGAGATCTAAAGTTTCAGAAGATGAAAGTGTGAAGGTAGCTAGGTACTTAAATGGCTTAAGGTGGACTATACAAGATGAAATTAGTCTCCTAACCTATACCACAGTTCAGAGATGCCACCAATTGGCTATTAAGGTGGAAGAAAATTTGAGGAAGAAACAAGATTCGGGCAATACTAGAGGCAGAAGGAAGATATGGAAGAGGCAATAGACGAACTTACAGTGGTAAGAGTACAGGGAAGAAGAAACAAGGTGAACTAAATTGATTGAACAACATGAGGGAAGCTCAAGTAGAGGATGCTTCAATAGAGGAAGAGGCTCTAATATAAATTGGAGAGGAAGGAATAATGGGCAAGGAAGAGGTTCCTATTTTTCAACAATGAAGTGTTATCACGATAATCAAATGGGACATCTTGCTTATAGATGTCCAGAGAAAGGCTCTACATCCCAAGGGAATTACAAAAGAGTTAATTTTGTTCAAGAAGAGTCTAGCAGTAGTACCAAACATGCAGAGGTATCCCTAGAGAGAGAGAGAGAGAGAGAGAGAGAAAGATTAATGATAAGGAGGACACTGATCAAAGAACTAGTGAGAGAAGAACCGAGTCAGAGAAGAACTGAGTCAGAGAAGACAACTATTTAGGATGAAGTACAAGATAATGGGTAAAGTATGCAAGGTCATCATTTACTCAGGGTCAACTGACAATATTGTGTTAGAGTGTTAGGAATAATAGTCCACATGACAACTAAGAGGGGGGTGAATCAGTTGTGATATATATTATTAAACTTTAAACTTTATAAACCAAATCTGCAAATGTAAATTATAACATAGTAACTGCCAACACCATAACACAATATTTTTTGTTGAGGAAACCATGCTAAAGGTAAAACCTCAGTGGGAATTAACACCCACAAATAATGTACTAAGAGTATAGTATCCCTGTTAAAAGATTTAGCCCTGTTAGGGGCTTGTTACAACATTACAATACATAGACCATGTTAGGAGATAGACCCTGTTAGGAGTCAAAAGAAATAGTAGGCTCACTACCAAGGAACACTTCCTAAAGAAGGTTAAAGCCACCCTCAAGGATTTACAATCTAAATAAGTGTATAAATAAAATACACAATCCTGTGAGCTGTCTGATAGAAACTATCTTTGCTTGGTCAGTTCCAATGAAGTACTCTTCTCATAAACTCTGCTCTACATCCAGTAGCCAAACAAGCCTTGTAGATTTCACTTTTCTTTCTTTCAATCTCTGTCACATCTTTTCAAAAAGAAAGGATCACTCATATTTACCCTCTTACAATAATTCATTAGGTTGGCCAGTTAAGCTTTCCTAATACACAAATAATTAATTAGGTCAGCCAATTAAGGCTTTCCAATATACAAATAATTATTTGACCCCTTGCTAAGATATACATGGTATCTATAACAAGTAAACATCATTTACAATCCATCAATTATGCTTCTAGATCCGCAATCCATGCTCACAAGTCATTTTACACACTACATGTCTGAAGTCGGCCAACAAATAGGTCTCCTTCAGAATACATGCCATAGATGACATCACCAGTACCCAAACCACAATCGAACTCAACTTATTATTTCAAAATATGTCGATTTTCCACCAGTAAGCTTGCATTATCTAAAATATCTTCACTGGAAAGATATACCTAAAACACAGAGACCTGCTCTATCCAGAATCACAGTTACAGTCCAAAAACTAGTCTTCACCAAATCAACTATAACATCCTCAATATGCAACATAAATCCAAGAAAGCTTAGGAATAAGTTCAACACACATCCTTTTGCATAAATCCAACTTTGACCATTCTGAATCATCTGTACTATTTTCGTACACTTCTGCCAGTCAAGTAGGCAGTTTATCCTCTCCACATAAATATATGTTGACATCAGTGACAAAACATGAATATCAATAGCACGATTAGTAACCAAAAGTGATATCATCCAACAATATCCCCCTTTGGAATTAATGGAAACATATGGGAAAATCCATATGCATCAACCCAAAAGTACTCTCTCTCAATACAATCTTCTCAATATCCTCAACACAAATATCTCAAAACAGTAGGGAATTTCACATAGATTCCTTCCCCCTTTGGAAAAAATGGCAAAGGGTGCCATAACTCATATGTAGTCTTCTGTAACGTATAGATTTTTGAAATCTTCATGTCCATCAACCAGGTGTAAGATCACCCAAATTTACTCCATAGTGTTCTCCTGCGATCACTCCCCCTAAGGAGTAGATCCATACGTCAAGTCCAGAAAATGATATAGCTCTGAGATCCACTGGAATGATGCACATCTGCATCATTTAATTACCACTGGGAAGGGCCACCACCCTAAGCATGCCTTTGAGATATTCAAAAGCATCTTTTGGCAAAGGTTTAGTAAATATATCTGCTATCTGTTCCTTTGTGCTGATATACTCCAGTTTAATCTCTTTATCTGCTACCTTCTCCCTCAAGAAATGATACTTAATAGAAATATGTTTAGTCTTTGAATGCATTAAAGGATTCTTTGACATATTCATTTTACTAGTGTTATCACTATGGATAACCATTGGTTCTTTGAAAATTATTCCAATGTCCTTCAGCATTTTTTCATCCAAACAACTTGTGTACAGTTTACTGCAGCAGCAACATACTCTGAAACAACAGTAGATTGAGCAATACAGTTCTACTTCTTGCTCAACCAAGAAACCAATATTTTTCCAAGGAAAAATGCACCACCACTTGTACTCTTCCTATCATCCATGTTACCTTCCCAATCAGCATCAGTATAAACCTACAAAGTAAAATCTTCTGATTTTTCATACCACTATCCATATTCTATTGCCCCTTTCAAATATCTAAAAAATTATTTTCACAGCAGCAAAGTGTCTCTTTAGGATCTACCTGATATCTAGCCACAATTCCAACTGCATTGGTAATATCTGGTCTAGTGTGAGTTAGATATTGTAGACCTCCAATCATTGATATGTACTTTTTCTGAACAACACTTTGAGTCTCATCACTATTAGTCAGTTTGTTTCCAGTCACCATAGGTGTCCCAATAGGTTTACAATCTTCCATTCCAAACTTTTTCAACATTCCTTAAGATACTTGGTTTGAGATATAAAAATGCCATTCTTACTCTGATTAATTTGTAAACCAAGAAAAAAATGCATCTCACCAATCATTGACATCTCGAATTAATTTTCCATTTCTTTATAAAACTTCTTACTCATCTTATTGTTGCCTCCAAAAATGATATCATCAACAAAAACTTCTATAATCAGGATTCCATCTTCATCAGTTCTCAAATATAAATTATTGTCTGCATTACTTTTTCTGAAACCAAGATGAAGTAGATATTTTTCCAGTCTTGCATACCATGCTCTTGGTGCATGTTTCAGTCCATACAGTGCCTTCTTTAATCTACAAAACCATATTTTCATCATCTTTCAAAGGAAAACCATCAAGTTGCTCAATGTAAACTTCTTCCTCTAGATCACCATTCAAGAATGTTGACTTCACATCCATATGATAAACCTTAAATTCTTTATGTGCAGGATAAGAAAGAAATAATATCACAACTTCCGTTCTAGCAATAGGAGAAAATGTTTCTTCATAGTCTATGCCTTCTTGTTGTGAGTAGCCTTTGCATACCAGTCTTTCTTTGTTTCTTACCACTGTTCCTTCCTCATCCATTCTATTTATGAAAACCCATTTTGTACCAATCACATTCTTGTTCTGAGGTCTTGGAACCAATTCCCAAGTTTTTTTTTCTTTATCTGTTCAATTTATTCTTCCATTGCTTTATTCCAAGATTCATCTCTACATGCTTCATCAGTAGTCTTCAGTTCAACTTGAGAAATCAAACAAATCTCATCTCTAGCTCTAGATCTAGTCATCATGCCTTTATTTGCATCTCCAATAATTTGATCTTCAGGATGGTTCTTCTTAACATACATTGGTTTCTTCAATGTCTCAATGGCTTCAGTCTGTTCATCTTCAATCTCATTATCAATCATCAAAGATTCTTCAGGTTCAACAGTAACCTCTTTCACTTCTGTAATCTGACCACAGTCATACATCCTTTCCTAAATATGAAACTTTTCATCTATCCTCACATTGGCACTTTCAATCAACTTTCTCAATCTTAGATTAAAACATTTATATGCTTTAATCTTAGTGGAATGACCAAGAAAGATTCCTTCATCACTTCTAGCAACAAACTTGCCTATTTCATCATCTCTTTTGATATAACATTTACTACCCAATATTTTGAAATATTTTACAGTAGGTGTATGATCAAACCATAATTCATAAGGAGTCTTACTTGTACCTTCTCTGATCTAAATTATGTTCAGTGTGTACACAACAATCCCAACTGCTTCTCTCCAGTGAACATGTGATACATTTCCTTCCAACAACATAGACCTTGCAACATCTAATATAGTTTTGTTTCTTTGCTATGATATCTTATTCTGTTGTGGAGTTCTAGGGGCTGATGTTTGTCTGTATATTCCCCGCTCTTCACAATATGTATTAAATAGCTCTGATGTAAACTCTCTTCCTCTATCTGATCTTGAACACTTTATCTTCAAACCAGATTCATTCTCAACTTTTTCTTTAAATAACTTGAATTTTTCAAATGCTTCATATTTCTCTCTCAAATATGTAACCCACATCATTTTATAAAATTCATCAACAAATAGTATAAAGTACCTTTCACCATATTATGATCTTGTTCATGTAGGACCACATAGATCTGTATGTACCAGATCCAACTTCCCTTTTGCTGAATAAGCTTTACTTTTGAAAGTGATTCTATTCTGCTTCCCCATAACACACTCTCTACATATAGTGTTAGATGGATTTACAATTTTAGGTAGATCTCTTACTTCTTTTGTCATACTTGCCTTCACAATGTTATCAAAGTTAACATGACAAAATCTTTTGTGCCATAACCAACTTTCATCAACTTTTTCAATAAAACAAGAAGCTTCAGATGTGTTCAAATCAAATACATTACCTCTAGATTTAGTACCAGATGTGATCAAGTCTCCTGCTTTAATTTTTATAGTGCATTTCCCATCAATGAATTTCAATTGATAACCCTTGTCCACTAACTGTGCAACACTCAACAGATTATGCTTATGTCCATCAACAAGTAATACATTGTCAATGTTAGTCTTTCCATCCAAAGAAATAGATCCAACTCCAATAATAAGCTTAGGAGTATGTCACCAAATCTGACAACACCACCATCATGTCTTTTCAAACTCACAAACTTGTTTTTATCTCTATTCATATGATGTGAACAACCACTATCTATAACCCATTCAGATTTCTTTTCAACTTGGGATACTAATGCCTTTTCTTTATGTAAAGGTTCATCATCCTTAATAGAAATAAATCCAATTTCATCATAGTCACCATCATCATCATCGGATATACAATCATGAGCATAGTAACATTCTATGTCTTTTGAATACTTAGACTTGAAAAACTTAGGTTTGTGCTTTGGGACTCTTGTAGGACATCTAGATGCAAAATGACCAATCTTGTTACATGAAAAGTATTTCAAAGGTAATTTGCCTTCAAACTTTCCCTTACCTCTCTTTTCTTTTCTAGAAATTAGTGTCACAACTTCATCTAGCTTTATTTCTTCTTCCTGTATCTGTTCCCATTCATCTACATAGGCTCCAAGTTCTTCTCTTAGATCATTACTACTGGTTCTTGCATTTCCAGATAAGGTCTTTTTGTTCTTGTGCATGGTTTCCTTGAATGCTGAATCAACTTTAGGTAAAGTGTCTCCCAATTCTTCGGCCTCAAATGTAGTTAAATTTCCAATCAACATCTCTCTGGTAAAGTTTGGTGTCAAAGGTATGATCTCCTCTATAGCTTGTACTTTGGTTCTATATGCATGTGTCAAAGATCTAAGTATCTTTGCAATCACTTCTTCCTCATTGTAAGTACCTCTAGACTTTCTAATACTGGTAACCACTTCAGTAATTCTCTATCCATATGCCCTAATGTTCTCATCTTCAGTGATTCCATCTTTTTCTTCCAATTTTGTAGCTTTTCATGCTTAGTAAACTTGTCTCCAATATATAATGCTTCCAATCTTGACTAGATCTCATGTGCAGAATCCAAGTCCTTAAGTTCAGCGAATTCTCCTTTTGAAATTACACTGATAAAAGAATCCCTTGCAACCATATTACATGAAAATAACTTCTTTTGATCTTTAGTAGCCTTCTCTAATTCATCCTCAGTCTCTATCTTCTCATTCTTCTTTGTGATCATCTAGTAGTCAATTCCCAGACATAGCAACTGTGTTCTCATCTTGTTCTGCCAACTGTCAAATTTTTTAGGATCAAACTTCGGAGTATCCTTCCTGTAGTAAGTCATCTTTAGGATCACCTCAAGTTGTTAAACTTTATCTTTAAGGACCACACTCTCTGATACCAATTTATAGTAATAATAGTCCACAAGACAACTAGGAGGGGGGTGAATTAGTTGTGATATAGATTATTAAACTTTAAACTTTATAAACCAAATCTGCAAATGTAAATGATAACATAGTAAATGCCAACACCATAACACAATATTTTTTGTTAAGGAAACCATGTTAAAGGTAAAACCCTGGTGGGAATTAACACCCAAAAATAATGTACAGGGATTATAGTATCTCTATTAAAAGATTTATCCCTATTAGGAGCTTGTTACAATATTATAGTAAATAATCCCTGTCAGGAGATAGACCCTATTAGGAGTCAAAAGAAATAGTAGGCTCACTGCCAAGGCACACTTCCCAAAGAATTTTAAATCTGCCCTCAAGGATTTACAATCTTAACAAGTGTATAAAGAAAATACACAATCTAGTGAACTGTCTAATAGCAACTGTCTTTGCTTGGTTAGTTCCAATGAAGTACTCTTCTCATAAACTATGCTCTACATCTAGCAGCCAAACAAGCCTTGCAGCTTTCACTTCTTCTTTCTTTCAATCTCTATCACATATTTTCAAAAAGAAAGGATCACTCATATATACCCTCTTATAATAATTCATTAGGTCGGTCAGTTAAGCTTTCCTAATACACAAATAATTAATTAGGTCAGCCAATTAAGGCTTTCCAATATACAAATAATTATTTGACCCCTTGCTAAGATACACATGGTACCTATAACACATAAACATAATTTACAATCCATCAATTATACTTCCAGATACGCAATCCATGCTCACAATTCATTTTACATGCTACATATCTGAAGTCGGCCATCAAATAGGTCTCCTTCAGAATACACGCCACAGCTGACATCACCAGTACCCAAACCACAATCTAACTCAACCCATTATTTCAAGATATGTGGGTTGTCCACCAGTAAGCTTCCATCATCTGAAATATCTTCTCCAGAAAGATATACCCAAAACACAGAGACCTGCTCTGTCTAGAATCATAGTTACAGTCTAGAAACTAGTCTTCACCAAATCAACTGTAACATCCTCAATATGCAAAATAAAGCCAAGTTACCTTAGGAATAAGGTCAACACACATCCTTCTCTATAAATACAACTTTGATCATTCTGAATCATCCGTATGATGTCCATACACTTCTGCCAGTCAAGTAGCCAGTTTTTCCTCTCCACAGAAATATATGTTGACATCAGTGACAACATGAATATCAACAGCATGATCAGTCACCAAAACTGATATCATCCAACATAGAGGAGGTATTTAGAAAACTTAATATGCAGAGGATTCCACATAACAATCCATACAAAGTTACGTGGTTGAACAAAGGACATGTCCTAGTAAATGAACAAGAATGGGTGGAATTTACTATAGGGAGGTACAATGATAGGTTACTGTGTGATTTTTTGCCAATGTATTCCTACCACCTCCTATTGGGAAGGCCTTGGAAATTCGATAGACAAGCTATGCATGATGGAGCCATGATGCCTACCCTTTCAAGAAAGATGGAGTAACTTTTAAAATCCACTCTCTACTAGAGGAAGGAAAAAATAAAATCCACAGGGCCTAATATCCTTTTGGTGGGTGAAAAAGAGTTCTTAAAAGCTCTAGAAGTAGGAGAAGGAGTGGGATATACACTAGTTTTGAATCCCAAGGAAGAAAATACAGTAAAGATAGTGAAGAATATAGAGATCCCTATGGAGGTGCAAGAAATTTGGAAAGAGTATAAAGAAATTGTAAGTGATGGACAACCAACTACCCTACCCCCTAAGAGAGCCATTAGCCATCAAATAGACTTTGTCTTAGGAGCCACCCTTCCTAAAAAAGTTCCATATAAGATGACCCCTCAAAAAAATGAGGAGATTCCCAAGAAAATACAACAACTCATAGACCAAGGTCTTATTAGGAAAAGTATAAGCCCATGTGTTGTTCCCACTATTTTGACTCCTAATAAGGAAGGTACTTGGAGGTTGTGCACTGATTCTAGAGCCATTAATAGAATCACCATTAGGTATAATTTCCCTATCCCAAGGATAGAATACCTAATGGACTATTTAGGGGATCCTAAGTACTTTACTAAGATTGACCTAAAGAGTGGATACCACCAAATTAGGGTTAGAGAGGGAGATGAGTGGAAAAATGCCTTTAAGACCATTGAAGGGTTGTTTGAGTGGCTTGTAATTCCATTTGGGCTATCCAATGCCCCATCCACATTTATGATGCTGATGAATGAGGTGTTGAAGGATTACATTGGTAAGTTTGTAGTTGTCTATCTTGATGACATTTTGATCTTTAGCAAGTCTAGAGAAGAACATCTTAAGCATCTGCAAATTGTGTTTAAAATTTTGGATAAGGAAAAGCTAATGATAAATCTGGATAAGTGTGAGTTCATGAAGTAGGAACTAGTGTATCTTGGTTTTTTTTTGTCTCATGTGAACCTCAAAATGAACCCAAGCAAGGTAGAGGCAATTTTCAATTGGAAAACTCCTAAGACTTCCACAGAGGTGAGGATTTTTTATTGTCTATCTCAGTATTATAGGAATTTTATCAAACAATTTAGTGCTATAAGTGCACCTACGTTGGACACCATCAAGGGTGGAATGAAAACGAATTTTTAGTGGAATTAAAAAGATGACAAAGGATTTGACGTGTTGAAGAAGAGGATAGCCACACAACCCATCCTAGTCCTCCCAAGTTTTGAAAAACTCTTCACAGTTGAGTGTGATGCTAGCAATGTTGCTATAGGGACTGTTTTGAACCAAGAAGGGAGGCTAGTGGCTTTTCATAGTGAGAATCTTAGTGATGCAAAGAGGAAGTACTCTTCCTATGACCTAGAGATGTATGTTGTAGTTCAAGCACTAAGAAAATGGAGGCACTATTTTCTTCCTAAGGATTTTGTGGTCTATTATGATAACCAAGCACTTAACTTCTTAAATTTCCAAGATAAGCTCAGTCATAAGCACATGAAGTGAGTGGAATAATTGTAGGCTTATATATTCAATATCAAGCATAAGAACCAACTACAAAATAAGGTAGCTAATGCACTAAGCAGAAGTTTTTTGATAGTGCAAGAAGTTTAGTTGCAAAGCATTGACATTGAAAGCTTTAAGGAGTTATACTTTGAGGAGGGAGATTTTGCAGAGGCATACAAGGTATGTAAGGATCACCAAAATCATTTTCACGGTGAATTCTCTGAATATACATTGTAGAATGAGTAATTTTTTAAGAGTAGTCAGATTTGTGTCCCTAAGGGGTCAATGAGGGAAAATCTGATTCAAGAAAAGCACAATGGGGCCCTTAGTGGTCACTTTGGGGTCAACAAGACTCAAGAGTTAGTGCAAATATTTTATCATTTGCCTAGGATGAGTTAGGATATTAGAAAATATGTTGAATGTTGCATTGTGTGTCAAAAGGCCAAGGGCACTTCTTCAAATGTTGGTCTCCACCAACCCCTTACCATTCCTAGCAGACCATGGGAATGCCTTAGCATGGATTTTGTAGTAGGCTTGCCAAGAACTAAACAAGGGTTGTATAGTATTTATGTCATAGTGGATAGATTCAATAAAATTACAAATTTTTTACCTTGTAAGATTGTACATGATGCTTTTTAGATAGCTCACTTGTTTTTTAAGTACGTATTAAGGATTCATGGTCTACCACTCAGCATAGTATCAAATAGAGACTCCAAATTTGTGAGTCATTTTTGGAAGACACTGTGGCAAAAAATTGGAACCAATATGTCTTTTGGGTTTGCCTATCACCCTCAGACAAATGGTCAAACTGAGGTGGTGAATAGCAGCCTAGGTAATCTCTTGAGATGCCTAACTAAAGAATATGGTTAGACTTGGGATCCCATTTTGGGACAAGCAGAGTATGCTTATAATGACACAGTTAATAGGACCAAAGGGAGAAGCCCAATTGAAATAGGCTATGGATTGCATCCTAGAGGGATTTTTGAGCTTGGAGAACTGAAAGATGGAGCCAAAGGGAGTGGGTATGCTAAGGATTTTTACCATTCCATGAAGGAGGTGCATGATTCAGAAAGGAAAACATTGGCAAAGAGTAATGCAAAGATCAAGAAAAAGGTTGATGAAAAGAAGAGAGACATTCAGTTTCATGTAAGAGATCTGGTAATGGTGCATCTGAACAAAGAAAGGTTGCATAAGGGAATGCCCAATAAGCTATAGATGAGAATGTTGGGACCTTACACCATTCTCGCTAATTATGGAAATAATTCCTACAATTTGGAGCTCCCTGAAAATATAGGACTTTCTCCGGTCTTCAATGTTGCATACTTAGTTCTTTATAAGGGTACCACTCTTGATCCATATCAGAGTCTCACTGAAGTCATACAAGAAGTGGAGGACTTTAAGTTACCCTCTACACCACCAAAGAAAGCAGAGAGGATTCTTGATTCAAGAATCTATAAGAAGACTAGACAGAAGGTCTATTGGGAACACCTGATAAAGCTGCATGGATAAGGAGATACAAAGGATACTTGGATAAAGGAAACAAAGTACAAGAATTTTGGGATAGACTCCAACTTGATCAGTCCAATAGTGACTTGAAATATTTTTATTTGGGAGAATGATGCAGGAGCACCTAGCACATCTCCAAGTTTCTAGGTTTTTTGTTTGGATTCTACTGACCCTCACTAGGCCAAGAGTGTTTGGTAAGGCCTTAGAAGTTCTTTTGTGGGTATTTTTAGGAGGTCTATATTAGGCTTATTCCAATCTAGTTGTTTTCTTGTTTTTGTCATGTTTTGGTTTTAGGTCTCTTGGAGCCTAGATTTGGGATTTTTGGGTGACAAAGCCTAAAAGGATTGGAAAGCATATAATTAAGAATAAAATGGATTCCATAATTATTTTACATCATTCTTTTTAATTTGGAAGTCATTGGAGTAAGCTAGATACAAAATTACAAAATTGACAAAAAGTTGTCATGACAACTTTTGCAACTTTGCAAAGTTGCATGACAACATTGTCCAAAAGAGACAAAATTAAATGAGTAGGGAATGGTTGGTATTCTAACCACCTCCACTCATGAGGGAAATGTATAAAACCACAAGGAGGCCTATTTCATGAGGTTGGATGTTCTGGAGAAGTAATACAAAATACATCTTTTGCATTGTACTCTAGTTTTTGGTAGACAGTTAGTTATTTTTACTTGTAAAGATCCTTTAATGGATTGAATCCACAAAATTCAAGTAGGATTCATGTAATTAGTCTAGTTTTATTTTACTTTTCATAGGTTTTAAGTTCTTTTCAATTTAGTGGGGTAGTTTTGTAAATAATTTTGTGAGCAAGCCACTCTCTGGTCCATTCAGGACTGTTTGTAGAAAAATGGCTCCCCCTAAACCCCTACCATACAACAATCACATCCTTGAGGGATATGAAAGGGTAGCCCATGTACAGTGTAAATATGAAGGAAGGAGCTCTGAAGAGGTTTTTAGCTATTTTTAAGAATAAGCCCTAGGCGAGTCCAGTGCAACCCGATTAGGAGCTTGTTAAGTTCTTATTGTGTGTAAATGCAAGGGTTTGATTGAAAGAGTGAATCCAAGTGAATTTTGGAGGTCCTTAGGATCATAAAGAGACCTCTGAGGAATATTATCCCTTGAATAATCCATCTCATCACATTTTGTGGAAGAAATCATAAGACTGGTGTAGAAGACATCAATTAGCCCTAAAAGCCTTAAAAGTAGGAATCCACTATACGGAGCCCATGGAGAAGGGAGACCTAAAACATATTGCATAATTCCATAAAGGGTGTAAGAATATAAAATTATTTGTTGGGTTTTTTTTGAGGAAATTTTGAAAGAAAGTGCAAAAACTAGTCAAATAGGGCTAATAGACCTATTAGGCCTAGAAGACAAGATTGCACTAAAGTTTGGAAATTGATAAGGAAGAGCTTGATACCCTAGCCTAAAGGGATCAAAATGGATACTAAAATATTTATTGAAGGAGTTGAATCCCCTGCAAACACTATCTAAGATGAAAATACAAAGACGCCCTTGGATGAATCCAAGAAGGAGTTGAGTAGGGAAAAATGAACTAGTGATAGTCACCCCTCGTGAAGCACATTGGTTTCCACCTCTTGAAGAGGCATTGAAGAAGCCCTAGACTAAGTTGAGTAAGGGTTTGGGAATCCTAGAAGCAAGGATTAGGATCTTGGAGAAACTAGGAACATTGAGAATCCTAGAGAGTTTGTGCAAGCACACTTAGGGAGTTTCTATCATTCCCATGTTAATGTGCGACCAAAATATTGACATTGTTAAATCCATACCATCATCCAATCAAGATTTTTTGCGACATAAAAATGTAGTGCATCTCACTCTCACCCAACTGTATAAAAAATAAATAGACAAATTACAAATGATGTGTATTGAATATTAAGATTTAATTAACTACAATATATATAAAAACCAAATGTAAAATGTATTTAGATTAATATCCATTAACTTCTTATAACTACCTTTCACTTTCCTCAATCTACCTCTCCCAATTTGGTACTCCCCTTAAACTTTTTTAATGGAGTTGGGATCCCAAATGTGATCTACATGGATCTTTGTCCCAAACTTAGGAAGATATTAAGTAATGTGCACCATAGTCTGGAATACCATATATCCCTCTATGATAGAAACCTCAAGATGTTCTCTTTGTCAAACCAAAGCCTTCAAAAATTTCAAGTGCCTCTCAACCATCCACATTGACCTTGTGTGTACTGGTCCACACAATTCAATCTCCTCAACTTGGTGTATGAGGTAGTGTTCTTGTGCATTGAAAAATGTGTAAGGTAGACACTTTTTCATTTCACACATCAGACGAGGAATTTTTCTCTTCCAATAATTTAAATCTTCTTTATGGATTTCTTTATATGAGAACCATATAGTACAAGAAATTTAAGACAAAAATATATTAATGATACTTGTATAGTCATAAAATGGAAGCACTTCCATTGTAGACTAGTTTAGCCTTCCAAGTAAGTGGTTTGGGGTCATTTCAAGTGTCTTAAATGGGTCTTTGACTTGGATCTGGCTTTCTCTCCTGTTCTACCCCATTTCCCACTTTTCTCCCGCTTGTTTCTGGCATCCTAAACTGTAAACCTAATATTTTTGACTTCAGGGTCAAAGTCAAACTTTCTAGGTCAAGGTCAACCTCGACCCTGACCTAGGTTAGATTCAACCTTTTTCTGACCTAGGGTCCAGATTTTATAATTATGGGATTTCCAGATCTCGGGCTTCGAAAAAGTTTAATTCCCACTTTCAAGTTGGCTGTTTCAGTCTTTGAAGCAATGATTCTTAAATTATATTTAATATAGGTCCACTTCTAAGGGTATAGGTCTAATGGGAATTCAATTCTCCTATGTAGGCCTCTCTAGAAGATTGTGCCCTAGATTTGTATATAAGGAAGCCTTCTCCTCTTATTTTCTCTAAGACTTGATAAAAGACAAGCTGAGGAGAAAGATTTGAAGCAAGCCAAGTAGCCATTGAAGAATTCATCTATACTCAAGAATTTAAGCACTTCTCAAGAATCCAATTCATCAAGGAGATCCATTGGTATTCATTGAAGGATTCAAGCTCTATGGAGCCCTCCTGTTGAAGATTTCTCCATCCACATTCTTCCAAGCCTCTTCCTATTTCCAAGATCCATTCAAGATTGGTGTTGAAAATCTACATGAAATTGATTTGAGGCATCCTATATTCCGCATTCTACATCCATTTGGTGCATACATACTTGTGGATCCAAGGATTCGAATCCACCACAAGGGCTTCTATACAAGCAAGGTGAATTTGTTTATTTAATTTGTTTATTTATGCAATTTCAATACAATTGTAAGGTTAATTCCAAAACTAGGGTTTGACCAAGGTAAACCCCTCCCCCAACAAAAAAACCATTTTTATTGCAAGTGTAACACCCCAAAATTGGCACCTAATAACCTAATAAATTTTGGTGCATTTTCTTATCTTCGAATTCCTATTGTATTAGGCAAATTCTTCTCCTGATTGACTTTAATTGACTGAGTTTCAAATGCAGAAAACCCAAATTTGCATAAATCTGACAATTACATTTAATTCCTAAATCTCAAATGATTATTAGCTAAAATCCCTATGATTAATTGATTTAATCCAAAAGTCCTAAGTGCTTTTAATTAAATCAAATACACCCTCTTTGGCTAATATACATAAAAGGAATTGAAGGGTTATTTTATTAATTGAATGAATTATCCTCAAAAGGAATTCCATAATTCCATATGAAAAGACACTTATGTGTCCATAATTCATTCTTTTATTTTAATAAACCTTGCTTATTTGTCTCAAATGGAGAATGAAGAGACAACTGTTTCTTTTCAAGAAACTCTTCATCCTCTCTCTTCGATTTTCTATAAATGAGACCTCTTTTCTTCATTGTAAAGATCTTGGTTTTTGAGCATCATAACTATAGTCAATTTTAGCTTTGATTTTCATGTTTTTAGTACTCTCTTGCATAATTAGCTTAATTGTCATTTGGAATTGAATATTGTGTAGCTTTAATTCATCATCTA
>MU224036.1:2058902-2097587 GCA_018584345.1 Thuja plicata
GTGATCTCAAGAAAAATGGGATATCACTAAGGGATTTAAATTACTTGAGACAGACTGATGGTCTACAAGAAATGTTGTGTTTGTTTGAGGATGAAGGTTTACAATACTTTGATTAAGGTCTTTCAACTTGATTTGATTTTTATCTAATGCTCCAAAGGAAGGATGATGATAGAAGAAGTGGAAGAATGATCCAGAAGCCAGGTGTTACCTAATCGTATTGTTCAAGAGTGACAAAAGCTCTGTTGAGTGAAAACTTGGCCATAAATTTGCAAACGTTATTGTTGTAGATGATTTTGTCAAGTTTTTCATGATGTTCAATACCTTATTTGATGGATGTTGCAATATGTTGGAATTCCTTGGATTTACGGGTGGTTTCCTTTTGCTCTCTAAAGACTGGAGATGTAGGAAGTTTAACCTTCTTGTGCTTCTTAAAACTGGTCATGTCATGGAAAAATTAATTTTGGCCAAGTGAATGAATGATTTAGGACAAGTGGTTCTAGGGTCCTAGAGATGGTCAAATGTTTATTATCTTGGCCAATTTTTGAAGCGGAGATGGCAGTCTCAGACGCAGACAATGATCTTCGCAGACGGTGATCTGCATAGAAGGTGTTCTACGTAGACGGCGGATCCAGATCGGAGACGGCCGACTGAGACTAAGGCAGTGTGTTAAAATTTTAGGCAGATTTTTGATGTTCAGTCTGATTTTGAGTAAATTATTCAATGGCAAGAACTGATTTTAAGAATAAGCAAACCAAAAAATAACAAACACACGTCTCAAAACAATCCAACAAGGGACAAAGCAACCTTGAGGGATATCATCAAATGTGACATTAAGGGATCTTTCTTTAACTTTGTAACATTTCAATTGTGTATGTTCAAGTGATTCTTTCAAACCACTTATGTTTTTACTGGGTCTAGCACATTGAAAAATAGTTCAGACAGTAGCTACCTTAGGAATTTGGCTTTGCATGAAATATTATAGGCCCATTTCTTGGTAGTCCTTCAGCTCACACAACATGTCACCCCCGGAAGGGCACCCGTGTTTTTGCCTTTTGCCAAGTATTGTTGCCATGCTACGAAGATCTCTTTCACAACACAATACCCTGGGACACGTATGATGTGAATCTTGGGGGGAGATTCTTCCCTCCCCTTGCACTATGATAAATCACTGTTCGGAGGTGAATCAGGTAGGCTACTACTTTATAGTTGCTAGTAAGTTTTCATAGCGTCCCCGCAATTGATTTGTACGGCGTGAGACACTTAAGTCTCTAGTTCAACCATGCCAATATGCTGAGGATATTCACTCAGTATGGACTACCATTGAACATGACCCACTCGAGCTTGAAGGGATAAAGTGGACCTTTGGGTCACACCTTATTTCTATACCGGCTGAAGGGATTACTGGTTTGAGGTCGTCCTCTAAAGGGGAAGCGCTCCCTCTAGACAGGCCTCTCTAAAAGCTTGATTAAGCTAAGCTTTCTCTTCACCCAAGATTCACAAAGGCGAGGGGAGAGGATATGGCTATATTTTAATCAAAGCATCATTTAGTTTAAAGGGTTTTAACTAATGACAAATAGCTCGAAAGAAGTGTTGAGAAACACTTCTTCAAACACACCAAAAAGAGTTCATTTCTAAATTGAACCTAATTAAAATAACTAAGTGTTTTCTACCTAAGAAAAAGACATAATAGTGTGTTTAATCATACATGTTCAATTCATTTCCCACTCAGAAAAAAGAAAAGCTTAGAAAGTGTGTTCATTTGCCTTATGTCATTCAAGATTTGTGAGATTCATTCCCTTAAACATTCAAGATTGAGTGAGGTTTATTTTATACAACATACATTCCAAGACAAGTGATTATACAAGTTTATTTAAATATCCTTCATAAAATCAATCACAGAACCTGCATGAACTAGTTAGTAGTTTGGAATCTCAAATGTGTTAAAAAAAATAAAACTCAAAAAAAACAGACGCAGACGGTGAATTATCGCAGATGATGATCTGTGTAGACGACAATCTGCAGAAATGGTAGAATACCTGCGCAGACGACAGAAAATAGACAGTTAGATTTTTATAAAAAGGAAGCATACCTATTAAAACTGAGAAATAGCATTTTTATCAAATTAGTCAACATTTAACCCTTAAAAAGTTTATCTCTATCAGAAATCAGAGAGTTAAAAATACTAAAAATTAATAAAAAAGAGTTTTTAAACCACAGTTTGATAAGTCATTTTTAGATAGGCGGAGACGACGAAGATTCTACGTAGACGACCAAGTTTTGGAGATGGCGATCTGCGGAGATGAAAACTCTAAAACGAAGATGGGTCTACGTTAGAGTTCTCCGAACTGTGAAAAATCTGCCAAAAACTTTAGAAAATAAGGGACGTGGGTCCCACCGGGCGTGCCAAAATGTATATGCTAGAAACCTACATGTTGGGAGCACACTCAGACATGCAAACATTAGAGATATAAATCGTTTAAACTAAACTAACATGTCTATGAACATACTAAAATAACAATGGCTTCCATCACAACCTCCGATGAGCTGAACAAGGGCACCCAATGCCTTGTTGATTTGCTCTTAGAGATGTTATGTGGGTGTGCTCTCCCAACACAATATCATAATCCCACTATGAAATGCATTAAAATGATGAGCTAATCACTCAAGAATAAGTATAAAGAACTTACCTCAAGCTTTCACTATGGATGAAGATGCAAGCTTTAAACAAGAATTCTAATGCAAGACTTAACTAAGAAAATAGAACTATGATTCATTCCATATTAAACCTAAGATGTGATATCTAGATTCAAACATGAAATAACATGAAAATGAACTAATGATTACTATAAAATGCTAAATTGCTTATGAAATCCTAGAAACAAACTAGCATGATAACAAGGCAAAAATAATAGATGATTTGCTCTTGAGAAAGGCCTCTATTTATAGAGTTTTTGGAGGAGAGAGAGGGATTGGATGAGGTGGAGCTCATGTGGCATCCACATAGGTGCCACATAAGGGACACATAAGCCATGCAAGAGGCCCACTTTTCTCACACATGTGTGAGCAACTTTGGATGTGATGGGTCAAAGTGTACTTAAAGTACACATGTGAAGGATCTTGTAAGAAGGTGTAAGAGGGTGTAAGAGTTTTGGGCCAATAGAACACTTTTAGAAAGTGTAAGAAGGTGGCATCATGGGTGTAAGAAACCTTGTTGGCACCAAATAAGGATTATTTGGAAAAGTCAATTTTTAGAAATTTTCTCACACGTGTGAGCAAATAATTAGGACTAATTGTCGTAGGAATCAAGAAATTAGCTTAATTAACCTTAGTTAATTAATGAATGGGTTTATTTGGTGAGAGTGATGTGAGATAGGGTAGGATCTAGGTTCAAATTAGCTTAGTCCAAATTAGATTTAGATTAATTGTGGTTTAGTAGAATTTAGGTATGATGTGAAGGAATAAATAAATTAAAAATTTATTTAAAGGGAATCAATGAAGGATAATGTATTAAATAAGATTTAATACATTAAAAGGGGGAGTATTTAAATTAAATTTTAATACTAAGGAGAATGAATCATATTTAATTAAAATAAATTTAATTAAATAGATAGAAGAATATAACAAATATAATTAATTAAAATTAACTATAATGATATGGGAATATTAATTAAATTAATATAAGCATGATTTTGGACGTCTACACTATCAAGTGCTTTCTTGGTGGGTCATCCTATCCTTTTTGTGGTTCATAGTGAGATACACACATCTTACTGGGTGAGCTAATCACGCCCTCTCTCTTTCTCTCTTTGACTAGTGATGTCTCTTTTATCATGATCTTAGGTTTGATAAAGACTTAAGTTCCTGGGGGCTTGAGGATTCATTTTTCCCTTTTGATTTCAATAAGATTATCTTTTCTTCACGATCTTCTTTACCAAGAGTTTGCATCGAGTCCATACTCTTGCTAAAGTGGGGGCTAAATGTATAGTCAAAAAATGGAAGCACTTCCATTGTAGACTAGTTTACCCTTCTGAGTAAGTGGTTTGGGGTCATTTGAAGTGCCTTGAATGGGTCTTTGACTTGGATATGACTTTCTCCCCTATTCTGCCCCATTTCCCACTTTTCTCCAGTTTGTTTCTGGCATCCTAAACTGCAAACCTGAGATTTTTGACTTCAAGGTCAAAGTTGACCTTTCTAGGTCAAGGTTGAACTTGAGGTCAAGGTCGACCTCGACCCTAACCTAGGGTAGAATCAACCTTTTTCTTACCTAGGGTCCAAATTTCATAATTCTGGGATTTGTGAATCTCAGGCTTCGAAAAAGTTTAATTCTCACTTTTGGGTCGGCTATTTTGGTCTTTGAAGCAACGATTCTTAAATTATATTTAATATAGGTCCACTTCTAAGGGTATAGGTCTAATGGGAATTTAATTCTCCTATATAGGCCTCTCTAGAAGATTTTTCCCTAGATTTGTATATAAGGAAGCCTTCTCCTCTCATTTTCTCTAAGACTTGAAAAAAGACAAGCTAAGGAGCAAGATTTGAAGAAATCCAAGTAGTAATTGAAGCATTCATCTATTCTAAAGCATTCAAGCACTTCTCAAGCATCCAATTCATCAAGGAGATCCATTGGTAGCCATTGAAGGATTCAAGCTCTATGGAGCCCTCTTGTTGAATATTTATCCATCCACATTCCTCCAAGCCTTTTCCTATTCCAAGATCCATTCAAGATTTATGTTTAATATCTACATGAAATTTATTTGAGGCATCCTAGATTCCACATTCTACATCCATTTGGTGCATACATACTTGTGGATCTAAGGATTCAAATCCACCACAAGGGCTTCTATACAAGCAAGGTGAATTTATTTATTTACTTTGTTTATTTATGCAATTTCAATTTGATTTTAAGGTTAATTCCAAAACTGGGGTTTAACCATGGCAAACCCCTCCCCCCCAACAAATAAATTATTTTTCTTATAGGTAAAGGTTCGGGACTGCGAATTAAGGTGCAGATCTAGATACCCTTTTAGGCAAACTTTTAGGATCCGCAAACAGAGTTTCTGTCGGAGCTGTGCAATTCAAGATTGACATTTTGGGGTCAAGGGTCACATTTTAGGGTCAAGGTCGACATTCTATTTAGGGTTAGAATTGGAGGTCGATTCTGCCTCAGGTCAGAATCAGAGGTAGATTCTTCCCTAGGTTAGAATTAGAAATTCTGGGTCAAGGTTGACATTGACTTGAGGGTCAGAATTGACCTTTCTCAGAAAAGAAAATAATTTTTGAGTTTTGTATATCTCACAGTTTCGGTTTAGAATCACAGAAATTAACAGTTTCTAAGGCCATTTGACAGGGTTTTCAACAGATTCTTTTTCAAAGGTATTTATTTTACTCCACTATTCTATACAAACATTTCCAGATTTACACCCCTTATCAATTACAATTAAATGTAAGTGGATAATGTGTGCATGGGGTCACTTATATGAGAAAACCAACATTGTTCTAAACCCTATCCATATTTTCATCATTACAAGACTTAACAAAATAATATACAATATGATACATAACAAGTAAAACAAATGGCGAATATAATATCTATACAAAAAATTGAACAAATATCACTACTTACCTCATGTATTTTCCAAGATCGTATATCACTTGCTTGACATTATTGTCAAACCGGTTTGGGAGAGATAGAGGTAGAACGTACTACAACAATTATAAAATGATATTTTCATTGTTTTTTCAAAACTAGTAAACATATACAATCAAAAGTACATGCGATATACAAATATATAGTAAATATACAAGAACATGAACTACCTTCATAAAGGTATGTCAATCATGCATTTTCATCCCTGGCCCAAATTCACCTTTCTTTGTTATGATATTGTTTAGTTTGCAAAAAATTCTGTGGGAAATTAAATTTTTTGTATGACTTATTTTATAGCATTGCTTTCTTGCTCCATTAATAATCAAGGAAGGGCATTTATATTAATTTGGTCTCCATTTATATTTAATTGAATTAAAATTTTCATTGCATGATTGGATTCTTGAATGTCACTACAAATTTTGACAATTTTTTCTTTGTAACATCTTCCATCCAATATTTTCTATAATTTCTCAGTTATATTCTTTTTGATATGCATAATATCAAATAAATGCACAATTTCTAGCTGGTCATTGTAGGGCAACCTAATAAATTGTTTGGGATAAATGTTTAGCTCCTTTGGAAGCTGGTCATTAATGTCTTGAAGACCTTCATGAAGCATATAAGTTTAAAAATTTAACAATGACAATCATCATCAATTACAACATGAGTAAACAAAACATAATATAAAAATATAAATTCCAAACATGTAATGTATGATAGATAGATCATTTGATTGAATGACATTACCTCGATGATTAATTCTATTATATTCCAACTTCCATAGGTGAGGTTTCATTCTTAGTGGTTTTGATTTAGTCTCTTCTTTCCCATTGAAAAGATATTTTTCGATAGTTCGATACTTATGATTTTTCTGGTGGAAATGCCTATACTCATCAAACACCTATTTTCCTAAACTTGTTGAATGACGAGATTTCATCTTTGGACCACAAATTGGACATGCAAATTTTTCCTTTGTTTGAAGACTTGCAAGATCATGTATAATTGGATTAAAAATGTTAATTTATATAATTATTTATATTGAATAAATTATTTAAGAAAATGCATAATTTACACTTTTAAATATTTAATTTTGTTTTTTTATAAAGTGTGCAAGTTGAACTTTATAACATACCACAAAAATGTGTTAGCCTTGGGGCATCATAAATTGTCCATACAAGCATTGCATGGAATGAAAACTATATTTTTCCTATTGGTCTACAGATTTTATACATAGTGATGTCATTCCACAACTCTAGTAACTTGTTGATTATTAACTTGGTACTTACCTAGTTGAGTGAAGAGAAACATTACGTAATTATAAAAATTATTTTACTACATTATATATAATTTAATGTACAGGACGAACAAATGAAAATATACCTAGAACAATAATTTCTAACATTATGTGCTCCCTATTGTATCTTGAAAGGAGGTTGCGCCATGCCATTCTTTGCTTCACCACACTTTATTTTGGCCTTCTCTAGTGCGGATTCCTCTGGCGTGGCCTCCTTTGCAAAGTGTCCAATAGTGGTGGTACTTCCCAAATGTCCTATTGTGGATCCATTTCCGCTGCCTATGGTGGTGCCCTCTCTTGTGAGGTTATTTTTGGTTGAGGCTTTGCCCATCATGGATCTATCTGTTACGGTGCCTCCTTCTACTGTGAGGGCTACTCCCTCCCATGTGCAGTCAGTGGTTAATCCTTCGTAGGAGGTGATTCTCCCCTCCATTGTAGAAGAATCCTCTCCTGCTCATGCTTCTATTGGTGATGGAGTTACCCTTTCTGCTTCATTTTATGTAGGTTTCATTGTGCAATGTCTTCCTTCAGTTGCACTTCCTACTTGCTCCTTCACAAGGCCCTACCTAGTCTAGGGTTATGGGAAAGTCAATTTATGATGTGGTGACGGCTAGGGTTTGGTGGTGAGTTCCTTCTCTCTCCAGGCTTCTGGTCTTGTGATTTTAGAGGGACCGGGGGATTCCTTTGCTAAGATTGTGTCCAAGTCTTTGGTGGTGGAGAAAGATTAAATGTTTTAAACCTAGTTCAGGTGTGTGGTTCCCTCCTGGTTAGGCTCTCTTCTGAGGCTGAAGGGGATTTGAAGCATAGTATAGAGATTTTTAAATCTCATGGATTGATCTTCCACTTTAGGGGTTTCTGGCCTAGCCTTCCTCTTTTGCATGATTGGATCACCCATAAATGGGAACCATTACTTTCAAGTATGGTTCACATTTTCCCTATGAAAAAGGGGTTCTTCATTTCAAATTTTTAATTGGCTGAGGATAGAACTAAGATTCTATGTAAAAACATGTTTTGTTGGGAGGATGATAAATTTATGCTTTTGGTAAATCCCTAGCACCTGAATTTTGATCCATCTTATGAAACCTTTACTAAAATCCATGTTTAGGTTAGACTCCCTAATCTCCCTCTTCATCTTTGGCATGACTCCATCCTTGAGGAAGTGGGTGAGGCTTTGGGGGATTTTTTGATGTTGGATAATGATTCCTTCAACATTTTTCATTCCAATGTAGCTCGTATTTTAGTAGATCTTGACATCTCAAAGGGTCTCCCCACTGAAATCAAAATTGAATCAACATCAGGATCTTGGATCTAGCTGTTTGACTACGAGGGCATCCCCTTAAGATGTCAAAAATGTTTAATACTAGCCACATCTCCTCCCAATGTGACCTGGAACAAAAGAAAAAGAAATCTTCTCCCTCTTGGTGGAAGGGGCTTCCACAAAACATTACACAATTAAAAAATATTCCTCTTATTCTGAGAAGAAGGATGATTTTTTTCTTCCACCAGCTGCGCCTGCAGGGTCAATGGTGGATGTTGGTTTTGAAGCGGTGTCTACTGGAGATTTCTCTACTCTTCTCCCACTGGTTGCTACTGTTGGTGGGTCTGTGTCTACTAGGGAAGAACCATTTCATTCTCCACTAAAAATGTTTGATGATAGGACTGGGGGTGTTGGCTCGACTGGTCTTGCTAGAGATTTGGCTCCTGCTAGTTCTAATTTGGTTGCTCCTCTTACTGATAAATCTTTGGTTGGGGCTAAAGATAGCCCAGTGTTGGATATGTTATTAATAGATACTTCTCCATTTTTTTTTTCTGGATCTTCAGCTTTGGACTCTGTGTGCTAGCAAAATAATGCTGCTAGAGTTGAAGATGGTTGGGTCACTATGAAAGGTAAAAAAATTTAAGAGGTCTTCTTCTTCATTTGACATGACCCTTTGGTCCCATAAGAAGGGGATGAGATGATTGGTTTCCTTCTTCTTTCTACTTATCCCTAATGTTTCATCTTTTGTAGATTTTTTGGTAGGTTTTCTCTATGCTTGTGGTCTATGTGATTTTGTTAGGCTTTGTTTGATCTATCTTGTTTTGGGAACTCTTATTTTCCTATTTTAAGTCCCTTTATGTATAGGTTTTGGGGGGGCCTTCAAAACCTGTTGTTACCATTAATCAAAAATATTATGTGCTCCCTCTTTATTGACATACATGGAGGAATTTTATTGTTGATAAAAAAATAGGCCACACAGAGTAAATAGATCTTAATTATCCAAATGGATTGACATTGTCTGCAACCAATGAAAACTTGAAATTATGAGGTTCTTCTTTAAATTGAGGTCATTAAATGAAGAACCATCCACATCCATTCAAAGAATGTCATCTCCACTTCTATTCCATGCATGGTAATCCATAAATTGTGTTAAACTCTCACATCTAAATAATCATTGCATACGTGGAATAATGAGAATATAACAAAGAACCTTGCGAGGCATGTTTTTGTTAGTTGATCTGTTTGATATCTACTGATATGACATTTAGGGCATTCTATTGTAAATTCATATTTTTTATGATATATAATATGATAATTGGGACATGCATTTATTTATTGATACTCCATTCCAATATCTTTCATAATGGAATATAATTCTCGGTATGAGCGAGGTAGAATATTTGATTATGGTAACAAAAATTCACCTATCAATCTACAAAAATAATAATTTGTTAATAGAAAGAATATTAATGGTCCATGTTTCACCTTTTATTTACTAGTGATGAAATAGCAATAAAAATAGATGAAAAAAGATGTCATATGTGACATACCTTAACATATGTGAGATTGTTATGTTGGATAAACCATTCATAACCTTCAAGCTCACCAACAACAATACAATAGAGAGAAGAGTTGTTGGTAGCCTTTGTAAAATGGATCTTGTGCCTTGTCAAGTATAGGTAAATCATGAACAACATCAAAGTCCTCTAGTTCATGATCATCATGATGAACAATGCCACTACTAAATGTGTCATGAATCAATCTATTTGTATCATCATCTTCAACAATGTTTTACGGTGCATGATCATTTTCTTCCATATGGTCATTATCTTTTTCTTTGATGTTCACGCCCCATGTTCCTCCACTTGGAAAATCACATTCTTTGGGTCATCGTAGTCCATACCATGTGCCCTAGGGTGTCGCACCTATATAATAATGATCAATAAAAAAATTAGTATCATGATCTCATTATGAAATGATTTTTAATGTATATAAATTACCAAAATTATATAAACATTTTCAAATGCAGTAAATATAAACACATATAATGAACAACTTACCAATGCATGATAATTATGTTCGCCTTCACTATGATCATGCTCCCTACAAATCTTCTTAGTTATTTTGATTAAAGGTCTTCTCATCTTTAAGCCCTTGCAACTTTTGCAGGGACAATAACATTTCCCATCACCTTTTCTTTTCAAGTTAGACCACAATCTAGCAATTGTCTCCCTATTTTGTTCTGGATCAATATTGTAAAATGTTATTTTTATTCAAAGGCTACAAAATCGTACTATAAAAAATAATTCGGTCTATAACCTTCACAAACTTGAAAAAACACTTTCGCAGTCATAAAAATATAGTCACGGTTTATATTTTATACTTGAGTAACCCTAATCATTTTTTTTACTTTTTAAAATTCCTCTTTTTTGTCAAAATTTGGTCCTAATCTCTGACGAAAGTCATAGACATCAAAATTGTGATGAACGTCGAGCAAGTTTAAAAAATATATAAAGAAAATAGCATAATTAACCTCTTAATTTTTGACAAAACAAAGAAAACAAGGAGGTTCATCGGAAACATTCATCGGAAAATATACACAAATGAGTTAGTGTGGGCTTATGATTGAGTATATAAGATCGAGTTTACGATGCAAAGAGAAATGAATGTTGATAATATGATGTGCAAGTGATATTGATTCAAATATTGGTAGTTTGTAATATATTTGGAGTTTCATTGGAACTGTATTGGCATTATTGACGCTACCAGTCAATTCAATTTTGGGAATGTAAGTCCTTTCTATATTGTAATCTATATTTGATCGGTGACCCTGAATAAGGGCCAAATAAGTGTTTTGTAATTGAGTAGTGTGCTCTAGGATATAAGCTTGAATGCATGTACATTCCCCTCTTATGTACTTACACATTTAATAGGGTACTTATTACTATAGTAGTGAGATATTTGTGGGTATCATCCCCATCGGGGTTTTTCCCTTAACTGAGTTTTCCTTGACAACAAATCATGGTGTTCTGATGTTGATTCTATTTATCTTGTTCAGTTTACTCTTTGTTATTTGTGGAATTAAGTTGTGGATTTTGTTTAATAAGTTTAAAGATACTACTACATAGATTCACCCCCTCTCTCAGTGCTTCCTAATCCTAACATTTCATAGTAGTTTGGATACAAGACACCTAGGAGTTTGCATCCTATTTTAACACATGGTGTAGGAGAATTCCACTTTAGGTGGTGATAGTTGTTATCACATTCCACTTTATGAGTGAGATCCACCTTTATTGCACATATCACATTATCATCCTCATCATATGGCACATACTTCATTGCATAATCGAGGATGATCCATCTTTTGTGGACATGTGATACCACCTTGCATAGGTGATAGCTTATCCAATCCTTATCATTATCTCTTATTGCCTTGCCTATATAAGCAGGCTTACTATGTACATTTTAATTATGTCCATTATCAATAATATCATTCTTGCATCTAAATACAATTGTCTTTCCATTCTCTTGTGGAAGTTATCTTGGTCTTTCATTTGATCATGGGGGTGTTGTAGAGTCACCTAAAACTCTAACATGGTATTAGATCTCTCAAGGTGTGAAGACATCTTTTGAAGAATATAAATCTTGGCTTGATTTAATTTTGGGTGCAACATAAGGAAATTTGGGCATCATCATTGCATAGTCTATTTGGAGAAAATTTGGGGTTTTATATTTTATGTCTTTCTATTGTACATTAATATTGGAGATTCTTGGTGAAACTTGGAGGTTGGCATCATATTAAAGAGGTCCAAAAACCCCTAAATTGAATTTTGTTTCATCCAAATTGGGCATTTGAGGCCAAATCTAGAGCCATTTAAATTTTGGAGGTGCAACAACGACAATTCAGAAAAAATAATTACAGAGGCAATTTTCAAACAACGATATCTCAATCATTTGGACTCTCTTTTTCGAGAATTTTTTTATTATTTTGGGGTAGAATTTCATTTTCTATACAATAGTGTAGGTTAATTCTAATCTCTATTCTTGAATATTTCTGAAAATGACAAATCCTATTTTTGCAACTTCCAAGGCCTCGTTTGGGCTCATATGAACTCATTTTCAGGTGCAATTCTTTTTTAAAGTGCATACTTTTTTATATATTTTACTTTGGTGTTATTAGATTATAGTGTCTGTGATCGCAAATTTTACTTTCAGAATTTGGCTAAGTTTTACAAAAATGCAGACCTTGGTTTGGTCTTTTGCATAGTGATATAAGTTTATTATAACCTAATTGTGGGGTGTAATCATTATGTTGATCTTAAATTTTAATTTTAGAAGTGTATCATTGATGTAATCATGGGATATGGAACACGTCATACTGTAATAACTTTTACTAGGGATAATTATGAGTTTTGGGAAAAATAAATCATCACACATTTTAGACGGCTTAATATCTTTCCTCGTCTTTATGGACTCATGTTACAAGTAGTGGTTGCCATCGCACCAAAATATCAACATGTTAATTCCCGATACAACCAGTAGACTTATATAATATACGGGAGGTTTTTAAACCATGTCATGAATCCCGTAAGGGATTCTGGCCCGCTGCCAACAATCCCCCTCCCAACGTCACTCACCCTGGCCTGAGTGATTTGAACCTGTGACCAAGCTCTGATACCACTTGTTATAAGTAGTGGTTGTCATTGCACCAAAATATTTACATGTTAATACTTGATACAACCACTAGAATTATACAATCCGTAGGAGGTTGTTAAACCATGTCGCAAATCCCACAAGGGACACTAGCCCGCTGCCATCAACTCATTCCTAAGCCAAAGACAAACTGAAAGAAAATAGTTTGGGAAGATTAAAATGATCATATTAGAGGATTGACTAGTATGAGTCTTGGTTTGGATTTCTTTCATGATATCTGGGTGCCAACAAGAAGTTGAGTCCACTTTTTGGGCAAAAAGTGGAAGTGTTTTCTCTTTTTTTCAAATTTTCTGTCAATTTATGTCAAAATTTGAGGCACTTAGAGATTGAATCTAAAAACACTTCACTAATAGAAAATTTAGTTATCGGAGTCCACTTTTCAAATATATAATTTATTTAAATACCCACATGGTAGAAAGTTTTTTTTAGTAGGCGTGTTTAAAAATTACTTTTTCAAAATGCCTCTTTCAGGACCATACCACACACATGTATGACCACCATATTTTGACCTATATAAATAAATTTTTGTGAATCCTTCTAGGAAAAGATACCTAAGACACCAAATATTGATGAGGATATTTTTCTTTTTTTTATTGAATATTTTTTTAATTGACTATAAAATATATTTTTGAAACCTCTGGTGTACGACCACCATAATTTGATGAAAAATTCACATTTTTTCAAAATTATTTTTTTATCTTCAAGGAAATTCTATGTAGATTGATGTCATATAAATTATTTTAAAAAAAATGTAAAAATAAAAAAGTTATTAAAGTTTTAGTGAACCTTACTATTTTAAGTTTAGGTACCACTTTTGATTAATAAATATTGTAAAAATAGTAAAATTGATCATATCACTATAAAATTTATATTTTAGAAATCTAGACAGTAAGTTCTCTAATGGGTTCTCATTTCGTCAAATAATTTGATAAGGAACACCCTCAAAACATTATGGCAAGACAGAAATCTGGTAAATGCCTTAGCCATTATTTTGGAGGTCCAAGCATAGGCTTGGTTCCACCAAGCCTATCCCAAACCGAAATCCAATGCAAAGGGTGGCCTTGTAAATTATAAATTTAAAAAATGGGCACACGTTTAAAAACGTGTACCCATTTCTTAAATATAATAAATCGACATAGAAAAATACGTTTCTAAAAAAAAAATTAAAAATGGGCAACCATTTTTTTAATTTTGGATCGGGTTTCCGAGCCTAAGATGGGTGCTCATTTCTAGCAGCATTATTTCAAATCCACAAGAGTTCTGCCGAATTGGCACCCAACTTCTTGCACTTACCCATCTACTCCAAGATCCTGAGTACTCAATGCCCATGCATAGTTTGGACCATTATTTGGGATTATTTTGGAGATCCACATGTTCCTCCTTTCCGAGATTATCCTATTGCATATTTTCTCATTCTAGTTGATAATTTAGATAATATTCCCTTTGATGATGATACATTAGATGAGATTGAATATAATGCATATATTGAGAGTAAGGATGATCTAGTGACTCCACTTGTAGCTCCTGCTTCTGCAGTTGAGATCATGTATTCATCTCTTGTTGGTGATTCCAGTGAGTTAGTGAAATATATATCTATTTGTCTTCCTGATTGGGATTCCTACTAGCCAAATATTGGTGCATGATTTGTGGAGTCTCACATTTCATATTTGGGAGACACATTTGAGGGGGTTTCTCTTCTCTTTGATGATAGCTTCATCATAGTTGGACTTGGAGATAATTCTTCACCTTCTTTGGATATTTGCATTCTTGATTCTTCTCCTTCACTTGGTTTGTCACATTTCATGGTTCAGTTTGATGATGTTATCAATTCCTTGAGCTTGGAGATACCTATTCAATCTTCAAAGATTCATATTTGGATACCTTCTTCCTCATTTCATTTTGATATGGATTGGTTTGTGGCATCATCATCATACTTTATTTGGATTCCACTTCCTAGTTCCTATCCAGAATGGGAAGTGTTCCTACATTTGTACTTTGTATATCTTCTTCCCAAGGGAAGAAATATTGTTTGTAGGAGTTGGAATATGTTTTTTATTCAAACACTCACCATTTTTGTAGGCCATTATTCATTATGGGGGGGATATCTTGTCTCCTTATTTCCTTCCTATGGGAGGATCATTTCTTGTATATACATGATGTATGTATTCCTTGCACGGTCTTGACTCCTCGATCCATCCATGCATCTTGTGTGTTTTCATCTCTCTTTTTGGAGGGGAGTTTTGTCCCATGAGGTTTTCTCCCTTTCTCCTCTTTATGAGAGACTGCATTTTCATTCCATAATGTACATGGGTACCTAACATGGCCTAGTAGTTGGGACCCATTTTTCATTATGAGTTTAAGTTCATTCCCCTAAGTTGTACTTAAGGGGGGTACTAGTATAATTAAATATTCATAATTATGCTTTACTTAAGCTTACTTAGGATAATGTATTTCATATTAGTTTGCAATGAGACACCTAAAAGTTTGCATCCTATTTTAGCACATGGTGTAGTAGAATTCCACTTTAGGTGGTGATAGTTGTTATCACATTCCACTTTATGTGTGAGATCTACCTTTAGTGCACATATCACGTCATCATCCTCATCATATGGTACATACTTTATTGCATAATGAAGGATGATGCACCTTTGGTGGACATGTGATTCCACCTTGCATAGGTGATATCTTATCAACTCCTTATCATTGTCTCTTATTTTCTTACCTATATATGAAGGCTTATTATGTACATTTTAATTATGTCCATTATCAATAATATCATTCTTGCATCTAGATGCAATTTTATTTCCATTCTCTTATGGAAGTTATGTTGGTCTTTCATTTGATCCTGGGGTGTTGTAGAGTCTCCTAAAACTATAATAGATGGATATATGTTTTATTCTACAATGGTGTACTAGATTCTTGGACATACTGATAGCACTAATATTATCACACATGATCAAAATTGGTTCTTCAAAAGGAAAACCTATATATTTTAAAGTCTATTTCATCCATAATACCCGAGTACAACATGAGGATGCTACAATATATTATGATTCAATTGTTAATAAAGTTACAGAATCCTACTTTTTTCTTGACCAAGAAACAAACTGAGAGCCAAGAAAGTAAGCTCCACCACTAGGACTCCTTTTTTTATCCAAACATCTTGCCCCATCTGCATCAATATAATCCATCAATGTAAAATTTGGACCTTTTGGATACCACAAACCAAACTCTTTTGTCCCTTTCAAATATCTGAAAAATTCTTTTCACCGCCATAATATGTGATTCCTTTGGTTCTTGTTGAAATTTTGCTATCAAACAAACTACATACATAATATCTAGTCTAGTAGCAGTCACTTACATCAATCCTCTAATAATTGATCTGTACTTACTTGTATCTTCTTTTGGTGACTCGTCTTCCTTAGTTAACTTACAACCGGTAATAATTGGAGTACACATAGGTTTGGAATTCTCCAAGACAAACATCTTCAAAAATTACTTGACATACTTGGATTGATAAATGAATATGCCTTTGTTGCTCTGATTTACCTACAAACCAAGAAATAAATTTATCTCCCCTATCATAGACATCTTATATTCTTTCTGCATTTTTTCTGCAATCTCTTGCACAAGTAATCCTTGCCTCCAAAAATAATATCATCAACATACACAACAATAATTAGAATCTGATCTGAATCTTTCTTGTAATACAAATTGTTATCGACATAACCTTTCTAAACCTTTTTTCCAATCAAATATCTAGTTTTCTATACCAAGCTCTCGGTGCCTACTTCAAGCCATGCAATGCCTTCTTCAAGCTGCATACTTCTTCTGGTTCTTGTTTTAATCTAAAACCTTCCATTTCCTTCATCTCTCCATTCAAAAATGTTGACTTCTTGTCCATCTGATAAACTTTGAAATCCTTATGTGATGCAAAATCCAGGAATATTTGAATTATCTCCATCCAAGAAATATGAGCATAAGTCTCCTCAAATTCAATTCCTTCAATCTGAGTCTAACCCTTACATACCAACCTTTCTTTATTCTTTATTATATTATCATTTTCATCCAACTTGTTCTGGTACACCCATTTAGTTCCAATCACATTCTTATCTTTTGCTGGGCATAAGTTCTCAGGCCTAATTTTTTTCAATCTGATCAAGTTCTTCCTTAATTTCATTTACCTCATTCAGATCTTTACATTCTCCTTTTATAGATTTAGGTTGAATCTCTGAAATTAGACACAACAAAGCATTATCTTGTGTTTCTCTACTTCTCGTAGCAAATCCTCTATTCTTATCACAAATAATCTAATTCTCAGAATGATTTCTCTGTACATACCTTGGTTTTTTAGTTTTAGATTTTAGTACTAATTGAGTCTCTTCTTCTTCTTTCTTACTACCTTTTCCTTTATCCTGTGTATCAGATTAGTAGTCAATATGTCTCTCAGGAGCCTTCTAAAAATATTTATCAACATCCACATTCACACTTTCCACAATTTTATTCAATATTTTGTTGTAATACCGATAAGCCTTTCTTCTTGTAGAGTATCCCAAAAATATACCTTCATCTTCTCTTCTATCAAATTTACCAAGATTATCTTCATCTTTCCGAATGTAATATTTTCTTTGAAAAAAATTTAAATATTTAACTCTGGGTGCTCTTCCATGTCATAAATCGTATGATGTCTTTCCATATTTCTTTTAGTACATAACTGTGTTCAATGTGTACACAACAATATGTACTACTTTTCTCTAGTAAATTTATAGTAATCTTGCTTCCTTCAACATGGTTCTTTCTGCCTCCTGAATTGTCTGATTCATCCTTTCCACTACACCATTTTGCTATGGTGTTCTAGTCTCTGAAAACTATCTCTTAATTCCATGTTTCCCATAATAACTTTCAAACATATCAAAAGTAAATTATCCTCCTTTGTCAAATCTTAAGAATTTAATCCTTCTACCACGTTCATTTTCAATTCTAGCCTTGAATAGTTTAAACTTCTCAAATGCTTCAAATTTCTCTCTAAAAAATGCAACCCAAGTCAATCTTGAAAAACATCAATAAAATGTATAAATTATCTCTCACCTTGGAAACTCTTTGTTCTAGTAGGACCACAAATATTAGTGTGCACTAACTCCACTAAACCTATAGATGAATAGTCTTTTTCTTTGATTGATTATCTCCTTTGTTTTCTTTCTTGAAATTCCTTATAGATCATATTATTTGGTTTGCGTAATCTAGGTAAGTCTCTTATTGCTCGAGATGAACTTATTTTTACTAGATTGTCAAAATTTATGTGACATATCCTTCGGTACCAAAGCCAACTATCATTGGTCTGAGATAGAAAACACCAACCATATAAAGCTCCTTCAAGCTGGTACATGTTCCTTCCTATCTTTTTTCCAACTACAATGACATCTCCAAACCTCTTGTAAATCTCAAATCCTTCATTCTTGAAAATAACATTGTATCCATTCTCACACATCTATCCAACTCTCAAAATATTGTGATACAAACCCTTCACATAATAGAAATTATTAGTGTTATTATTTCCATCAAAATTAATAGATCCTCTACCAATAATGTAAGAATCCTTATCATCACCAAATCTAATAGGACCACCATCATATTTTTAAACTAAAACAAAATTACTCTTATCTTCAGTCATATGATGAGAACAACCACTATCAATTAACCATTCATTTTTATTTATTCTAACATATAAACCAGTTTCAACATCATCATCAACCTCAACACAAATGTTACAAATATCATATTCATGTTTCTTATCTTCTTCAACATAAAATAATCAATCTTCTATGTCTAACTCATCATCTAAATACTAGCATCTTCATTTACATAATAAGCCTTATTGAACTTCTTAAACTTTTGTCTAGGACCCTTCTATGGACATTTCGTAGCCAAATGACCAATTTTACCACATTTAAAACATCTAAAAGGTAACATACCTTTGTACTTGTCGATACCTTTCTTCAATCTTCTTGAAAAGTTCACTTTAAATTCTTGTTTGTCATCACCATCATAATATTCATCATATTTTATTCCTTTGAAGTTTGTCTTTGATCTTCTATTTTCTCTCCCAAACTTTAGTAGCTCAAATGTGGTCAGGGTGCCAAATAATTGTTCTTTAGTAAACTTCTTCAGATCAAACACCTCCTTGATTGTAGAGATCTTATCACCGTAACTATCAAGTAATGTCATTAAGATCTTTTCCATGAAATCTTCATCAGTAATAGTGCCTCCCTGGTTCTTGACTTCATTCACAACATTCTCAACTCTCCAAAAATATCTCTTAATGTCTTCACCATCTTCCATTCTCAGATTATCAGTGTCTTTTAGCTATAAGCTTCTTATATAACTTAACCCTATCATTTCCTTCATAGTTTTCTTTCATCTTTTCCAAAAATTCAGTCTTCCAAGAAATAACTTTAGACAATTAAGTCTTAGATAAATTATTATTAATAGCATACCTTTCCTTTCCATTCTCCTCATAAACCTTAATTTCATCCTCAGTGGTAAGGTCATTCTAAGGGAACACATACTTTGTCTCCACATGCTTCCAGGTCTTAGAACCAACTGAGACCAAATAACCTTTCATAAGATCTCTCCATGAACTATATTTGATCCATCATATGTGGGAATGTTCAATTTATGTGCAATTGGATTTGCCTCAATCGGTTAATCTCTTCACTGAGGAACTAATCTCTGATACCAATTGTTGATTAGGATGAATAAATGAGAGGGGATGAATCAATTATTCCTACATAATATACAAGTTTTTTTCTCTGATGGTGAATTAATGAAAAATAGTTATAAAAACTTTTGATCTGTCAGTTAAGTACTTGAACATCCACAGAAAATATAAACATGAAAAACAAAAGAACAATGACACGGAGAACACCAAGATTTACGTGGAAAACCCAAACTGGGAAAAACCATAGAGAAGCTAATTCTCATGAAACAAAAAAACCTATTAGGGTGGCACCAGTTAAGGTAATTTATACAAAGGATCACTACCAGTTGTGCTCACTGTAGGTCGGGCTAACTACCCTTAAATATGAATAGGCTCATTATTGATACACAGAGGCTAATTGTCAATTACAAAGAGGTTCAATGCCAATATAAAGAGGCTCACTGCCAATAAGTATGAAAAGAGATTGAATCCACCACAAAAATCACCAAAACTTAGCCACTCACATGAGCAATACACATATCTCCTTAAACAAAATTTCAATCACTTTGCATACAAGCAACACATAATCCACGCAAACAACAAAATTCCTTGCCCATATTATACTACTTGATGTCATCAACCATGTTTGCGAAAACAATTTGAAATAGGTCACACCAAGACATTCTCATGGTGGTAAGGAATGAACTATGGACCACCTCGACCATTAAAACTTGCCTCACACATTCCAACACATAACACCTTCTCCAAAGCCATCAGTTCTAATGGATATGATGAAAACTTTACACAGCAACAATTGGGACTGAAACACTAACGCACTTCAAATAGGATTGACCCCCAAAAATTGATCCACCATATGTTGCACAAACCAACACTAAGAGGAATAAGGATAGATATCTAAAGAAAATATTTGGGTGAACACTTCTACCAACACACATACTATCGGTATAGACACCGATACCACCAAGACTATCGGTATACATCAACTAAAACTAAGAGAACATGAAAATACATAGGGTATGTTGACATCAATGAAAACCATTAATTACAACAACATGAATAACACCAACTTCACCTTCTAACACACGCGCGCGCGTGCGCACACACACACAGATGTGTGTGTGTGTGCGCGCGTGTGTGTGTGTGTGTGTGTGTGTGTGTGTGTCTATATATATGTGTATATATGTATATATGTATGTCAAATAGTAACAAGAAATGAAGGGGATTAAAACATCATGTGGGCCTCATGAATGAATAACTATGACTTTGTCCATCTTTGTACGAACACATCAGACAAGATCCATGAGAACAATAATATAAGCATAACAATAAATGAACATTAGAAACTTGTGGCATAGAAGTAAACATAATCATATTTATAGGAGACAAATAGACTGATTATTTAACATAAATATGTCCATCACATCATTTAATCACAATATCTTCAATCTCTAATCATAATAATATCATTAATCCCATGAAACATAATGCACATAAAGTCAATGAATGATCACTATAACATAGAAGATAGTACATGAAGTCGTAAGAATGTAAGAGAACATTGTCGCAAAACCAAAACATCATCATAAAGTATGAAGGAGTCCATTCATGTTGCATGAGCATCCTAGGGTCTTTGGAAATCTTGCATCACCCAAAAATATTTTATTTTCCATTTGTTCTTAGTTTTGTTCCAGTTAGATGTTATGTGTTTCTTGTTGTGTTCCTTCATTTTATATCATTTTATGTTGTAAACCTGATGGTTGGTTCTTGAAATCATGTTTTACCTATGTCTGGGTTTGCACCTCATTTGGATACTTCGCTGTGAAGATATTAAAGATTCATGGTCAGTTCAGAATCTTCTTCATGTTCTTATGATCAGCTAGAGTTTTCCGATCTCACAAAGCATTTCCCGATCGGTGAATCTTAGTGACTCATATATAGATGTTCATGGATCTTTGGCTGATTTCTCTCTTGGATCGCACATCATTTCTACATATTAGAAATACGATCTTTATGATTTGGGTCCCAACCTATATTTATTTTATTACATTTTCTCCTTCTTGGAGAATATAATTGATCTGGATGACATATGAGTTATGAAGGCTCTATATATTGAGGCTCTTGATCTTTGTTTGGTAGTAGTGAGAGGAGGGAATAAGGAGGATAACCTTGGAAGGTTAGCATTAGGTTTTAGTTGTGATTTCTGTTGTAATCAGGGATGTATGCTGAAAGTTTTTAATCTACATGTTACAGGCCCATGTGATGTAAATACTTGATTCTATGATAATTTTAAGATCTATTATAATATGTTGAGTATCTATTCTTGTTTTTGAGTTGGTTGTTTTTGCTGTGTTGACTCTTCTTGCATGGTTGGACCATCTTCATTAGGGAAAATATTATAAATTAATCTTTCCTTGGTGAACTATGTAATTAAAGGATAAACCAAGGTATCCTATTTTGTTCTTTTCCTCTAGTCCAAGTGGGAGGACATGTCACATTTTTGTAATTCCTTTAATAAGGAAATTAGATATTCCTCCTTAAGAGGATTCTCACACTTGGCACACACTTAATGTGAATGTGACACTCATAGGACATATGAGTTACATGCAAACTCCTTCACTTATCTCTACTTAAGAGATTCATCTACACACTCTTCTAAGGGTTCTCACATGGTTCTCACAAGGCTTTCTTATTTATCTTCCTCTATTTACTCTGTTTATAACATTTTTCTCATTCATTATTACTTTCTTCTGGTTGATGTTCTCGTTTCATTATAGCATTGCAGATTTATTCTCACATATTTTTGGTATTTGCAGGTTAAATGTTTTTAATGCAGGATAATCATTTTTTTATAAAGTTGCAGGCTAATCATTATTCTATCATTTAAAAAAAAATCATTGCAGGTTATTTATTATTTTAATGTTTTTTTGCAAGCTAATCACTATCTTGTTTTACAGGGTTCTTAATCATTCGATACTCTTTTATTTTTAGCTAATTTATTCAAAAAAAAATTCAATCATAAAAGTTAAACTTTATAACAAAATTTATGCAAAAAAAAATTTAATAAAAAAGTTTAAACTCTCAAACAAAGTTTTTCACTTAATATTTTTTAATTTCGTTTAAACCCATTATTCATGTTAATAATATAGACTTAATTCATTTACTAATTTGTTCTTTTATTGCAATAAAAATTTGTTTCACCATTTAAACAAAATATTTAACATTTTTTAATTTTTTAAATTTCTTGCAATTATCTGTTTACCATTTACGTTAAATTTGTTTTTTGTGCTCCTTAGCATAATATCTTAATCATATTTCACTCCGTTTGGCTTAATTTCCTCATTTTGTCTATTTAATTATGTCGTCTTTAATTATGTCTAATCCTCACTATAAATATTCCCTTTTTGTTGATATTTTAGATCAAGAAGATATTATTTATACATTTCTTAATGTCACCTTGCCTTCATTTGAATCTCCTAGAAGAGATATTTGTATTGCTCAAGATGAACTTCACAAATTCTCTAAATTGAGAACTAATCATATGATTGTTGTGGAGGTCAATGATACTGACAAAAATATTAATGACTATGATAATGACATTACTGGTGATAAGGATGATTATAATATCTCCACTCTTGATTTTTCATATAATGATGGTTACATTACAAAAAAAATTTCTGAAAGTGATGATTGTGTTCCTGATTACATAGCTAATTTATTTTATGATTCACACTATGATTTTGATCTACAAAGTTTTACTGATTCATATCTAAGAGATCCCAATGATGGGATATCTACTAGTGGTTATTGCCTTATTGCAGGCTCGGGTGCTATTTCTTGGAGAAATATATATGAACAATCCACATCTCTATTTTCTACTGGAAATTAATATAAAGAATGTACACATGCATCTAAAGCAGTTCTATAAAATCAAAGATTACTTGAAGATTTGGGTCCTCCTCTAAAAGCACCTAAACCTTTATATTGTAATAATTAAAGTGCTATTTTAGCAAATCATCCCATGTACCATTCAAGATCCAAGCACATTTCACTCCAGAATCACTTCAGAAAACAACATGTTGAAGTGACACATGAGTCCCTCCTCTATTGCAAGTGAAATGATACATTTTTTGATACCTTAACGAAGACTCTTTGATCTCAAAATCATTGTAAACATTTGGGTTTGATACGTATTGTTCTAATCTCCCCAAGTAAAGATTAAAGGGGGTTGTCAAAAATTAATCTTTCCTTGGTGAACTATGTAATTAAAGGATAAATCAAGGTATCCTATTTTGTTCTTGTCCTCTAGTCCAAGTGGGATGACATGCCACATTTTTGTAATTCCTTTAATAAGGAAATTAGATATTCCTCCTTAAGAGGATTCTCATACTTGGAACACACTTAATGTGAATGTGGCACTCATAGGACATAGGAGTTACATGCACAAACTCCTTCACTCAACTCTACTTAAGAGATGCCTCTACACACTCTTCTAAGGGTTCTCACAAGGCTTTCTTTTCACTTCTCTCATTCTCATTCTTTCTCTCACAATGTTGTAATGAGGTTCTTTCTCAAGCTCTCTCTCTTTTTCTAGGCTTCTTGCATCATTCATATTATATGCACAAGGGATTTTTCTTATTTTTCCCCTTTCAAAAACATTGTCTCTTGTGTTTGTCTTAGAGCTTCTTGTTGCTTTTGGTGATAGTTCTTGAATCAACTTTCATTCATTGGTTTATGGTAAAACTCTTCCTTTTTGCTCCACTCTCATGGATTCTTTCCTTAAATCTCTTTCCATCTTTTATATTTTCTAAAAGAAACTCCTGCCATGATTGCATCAAATTGTATCAGAGAAAGGTTGATGTTCATGTGTTAACATATTGATTTTTTGAGCTTGTGAATCCCTAGTTGTGTTTGTTCTGGGGTGGCAGAGTCATAGGATAGATTTTTCTACTTTCACTGGTTCATTGGATCCTGAGGATTTGATAGATTAGATTGGTGAACTAGAATAATTCTTTGAGATAGAAGATATTAGAGATCCACAGAGGGTTAGGTTAGCACAGAATAAGTTGAAGGTTCATGTTTCCTTATGGTGGAAAGAATTTCAAAAATATAGAGAGGACCATGGTGAATAGAAAATCACTAGATGGAAGGTGATGGTTGCTAGTTTAAAGGCTAAATTCATTCCTGGAGATTATGAATTGGAATTGTTCAAGAAGTTGCAGAACTTGAAGCAGAAAGACATGAGTGTGAAGGAATACACCGAATCTTTCTACAAGATGACAATTAGATCCGGGTACTGAGAGGTATCTAAAGAGAAGGTGGCAAGGTATATTAATGGTCTGAGATTTAATATTCGTGATGAGATGAGTATGATGTGAATTTATACAGTTGAGGATGCTTATCAGTATGCATTGAGGGAAAAAGATAAGTTGAAGACGAGATCGAGTAACCCTAGAGGAAAGTAGAATCAAGCAAGTAGAAATGGAAAAGAGAAGAAAACCCTTGAGGTAGAACCTAATCAGAAGATACTTAGGAGAGGGAATGGTAGAAAATAATTTAAAGGTTCTTGTTTCAAATGTGGTGATATAGGACATAAATATTTTCAATATTCTAAAGGATCTAGCAAGAATGTGGAAAGTAGAATCTTGTGGCACATGAGGAATGAGCTAGTGATGAACTTGAGGAAAATATGGTAGAACATGAGATGGGAGAATCTCTTATGCTTAGGATAATCATGTTGAGTAAGAAGGAAGATGAACCTATACAAAGGAGGATTTTTTTAGGATTGTATGAAAATCAGGAGGTAAATATTGTAATGTTTTTTATGGATTGCAGTTGTACTGATAATTTGGTCTCACAAGAGATGGTGCAAAAGCTTGGATTGGAGATTCTTAAACATCCTTTCCCTTGTGGGATAAGTTGGTTTTCAGATGAACACATGGTAGAGGTAAAAGAAAAATATTTGGTCAAATTTAATATACCAGGCCTTACAGAGATGAGGTGTTGTGTGATGTGGTATCTATGAGCTCTTGTCATGTTCTATTCAGAAGACCTTGGAAATTTGATACAGGAGCTATACATGATTGCAAAAGAAATATGGCCATAATAGAGAAGGATGGACAAAAGTTTACTTTGGTACCTTTGAAGGAGGTAGAGGAGAGAAGTGCAAGGAATATGAGCATGGTAAAGATTTTTTGTTCAGAGAAGCTAAATACAAAGATTGGTAGGAATCTAATGAAGGATCTTGAAGGAAGATCAAAGAACAAGTTGGTATTAGACTATAAGAAGAGTAAAGTGAAGGAGCATAAGACCTTGGTTAATGATTAGATGAAGGCTTGTAGTAGAGATAATTCCGTCTCGCAAAAGAAAGGAGATAGTGCTCAAATTTTTTATGTTGATAGGAGGCATGACAAAGGGAGTACAGAGAAAAGTAAGATGGTGGATCTAACAGAGAGAAGAAAATAAGTGCAGAGGCAGAGAGATGCAGATAAAGAGGATTTCTGGATCAAGAATGAGCATGAGATTTATGTCCTGAATCTTATCAAATGTTCATAAGTTTCTCTTATAGAATATTTTGTTCTCACTAGGGGTGTCTGATGTAGGAGAATCCTTGGGTCGTTGGAAATACTTCATCACCCAAAAATATTCCTTTTCAGTTTGTTCTTAGGTTTTTTCAGGTAGCAGCTCTGTGTTTCTTACCGTGTTCCTTTATTTTAGATCATTTGTTGTTGCGAACCTGATAGTTGGTTCTGGACATCATGTTAACCTATGTTTGGGTTTGCACCTCATTTGGATACTTTTATATGAATATATTAAAGATTCATGGTCAATTCTTCATGTTCGTCATGTTCTTATAATCAGCTAGAGTTTTCTGATCTCGCGAAGCATTTCCCGTTCGACGAAGCTTGGTGACTTATATCCCAATGTTCATATATAGATCTTTGGTCAATCTATCTCTTGAATCGTGCATGGTTTCTACATCTTGGCAATAAGGTCTTTATGATTTGGGTCTCGATCTATATTTTTGTATTACATTTTCTCTTTCTTAGAAAATGTAATTGATCTGGCTGACATATGAGTCGCGGAGGCTCTATATATTGAGGCTCTTGATTTTTTTTGGTAGTAGTGGGAGGAGGGAATAAGGAGGATAACCTTGGATGGTTAGCGTTAGGGTTTAGTTGTGATTTATGTTGTAATCAGGCATGTATGTTGAAAGCTTTTAATTTTCATGTTATAGGCCCATGTGATGTAAATACTTGATTCTATGATAATGCAAAGATCTGTTATAACATGTTGAGTGTCTATTCTTGTTTCTGAGTTGGTTTTTCCCCCTATGTTGAGTCTTGCTGCATGGTTAGACCATCTCCATTGTGGAAACTCCTGCCATGACTGCATCAAGTCATCATCATACAACTTCATGATATCTATTGGCATTCACATCATGCATATATGATCACTACTGAACCACCTAAATAATTAATTACTCACATCAACAATGACATCATATGGACAAAAGAATATACTAGTCATCAAAAATAGCACAAAACAACAACATGAGTTTAGGTCGGATCAAAGAATCATCATATGTTAGGAATATAGGTACATTAGGCACTATAATTCATTAAAAAAAAGTATGCGCACTAAATGTGAATTTATACAATATTACTCGTGGTAAAATGTGTATCCCAAACAACATAAAAAATAAAATAAAAAATGTTGCATTGTTAAATTACCTTTCATTTGTGTTATTAAAAAAATATCTACAATAGTTACAAATAAATTATCCAATAAAACATATTCTTTTATGACATAAAAAATTAACAATTGTATTAATCAACCTCTTTGTATAAACTATGTATCATTTTTATGAAGAGAAAAGATTATAAATTTATATTTTAAATCTACTCACCAACGCTGATGTTTAAAATCAATAAATTACAATAATCTTAATAAGTCTCCATTATATTTTGATTCATCCAAATCATATTATAAAACCATGAAAAATAGAAGATAAAATATATAACTATCAACTATATTTACAAATTTAAATATTGTTTTTTGTATCCTTTATATATTTAGCAATGAGCTTGGCATCTATTGAGGATCAAGTGGACCTCTCATAGATAGTCTAGTAACATACAATCCAATATTTCTCTTTTAATTATTAGCAAAGTGTATTGTAGGTTGTCTATTAATTGAAAAGAAATCAACATCATGGTACATGTAAAAAACATCATATATTATATAATTTATTTTAAGTAAACTAAAGTTAAAATTGAAAATCCTAACCTCTAATTAAAAATGATCTTCAGGATTCAATGTCACCTTTAACCAATGAGGAATATTACTTCTATAAACAACTGCAAGTTTTTTGCATCAAACTCTTCAACAATATTGTTCACAAACAATATCCCAATAGTAAAAAGAAACTTGTTTAATATTAGGAAAAACCTACAAACAACCAAAATTATTTTAAAAAGTTTAACCAAAGGAAATGTAACAATTCCAAGTTATACTCAATAAATTATTATCCATTACCTTAAAATATCCCCACTTCGAATCTTGCAAAGGTCACAACATCTAGAATGGGGTCTTGCTTGTCTTCATCTTCAACTCTAATGGGCCTTCAATGGGCCTTTGTATGTCATATGGACTATTATTTCCATTCATCAATCTACCAAAAAATAATAGCAAATAATCAACCATCTGAATTGTAAAAAACCTTGTTAAGTTTGTCGCTAGATTATGCATAGATCTTCTCAATATGACTCGTGGTAAAATGTGTACCTACAACCTTTTTTTGAGTGCATTGAATTTGGTTTGTTGTGAGTAATCAGATCTCTATTTGAGTTTTGGATGGGTTATATCCATTGTGAATCGTAGACTTTGTGAGGGAAAAATTGGTTGTGCAAGCACACATAGAAGTATTTGTATGTCATATGAATTGTATTTTGAATCATTAACTACTATAAAATAATAGCAAATAATCAACCATTTGAACTGGAAAGAACCTCATTAATTTTGTTGCTAGACTATATACAAATCTTCCCAATATGACTCATGGTAAAATGTGTACTTGCAACCTTTTATTCAAATGCATTAAATTTGACTTGTTGTGTGTAATCAGATCTCTATTTGAGTTTTGGCTAAGTTATATTGATTGTAATTCATAGGCTTTGTGAGAGGAAAATTGGTTGTGCAAGCACGCATAGAGGCTCCTCATGCTCACCTCCATCATCAGCTCTTACAATGCAAATTTGCCAGTCAAGATGATGTAGTAGAAGGGTGTGAAGAACCAATACAAGTTAATCATACATTGTATCTTCTTTATACACCTCCACATTAAAACAGCTAGTTTCTTACTTCAGATTCGTAATAGAAGAGTCAAAATGAAAAAGAACTTGAAAATAGAGTTGATTTGATGTTTCTTGGTCCGTTAGACCACTAGATCTCATGACGTCATTATCATTCATTCATTCATTCACCATTGGATCTTATGAATGTTAATTCATTCATTCATTTGTATAGAAGAATCAACATAAAAAGAACTTAAAATGAAATTAATTTGATGTTTCTAGGTCCCTAGACCACTAGATCTAAATCTGGGGAACATCATTATTACTCATTCATTCATTCACTACTAGATCTTGCAAACCTCACCCACCCACCCACCGATCATTCATTCACCACTAGATCTTGCAAACCTCACCCACCAGCCCACCCACCGACCTGTAGATGACATATGAGCAGGTTATTATAGTTTGCAACATATGGGCATTGCATGGCGAGGAGGGTTGGAGGGTTGGCCTGAAAGTGGCCCATTTCGACCTGCAGCAAAGTTCCACGGAAACCCTTGACAATTCTCACTAGTTTGCTCATGTAAAAATGGCGAACACACCACAAGGATTACCAACAGCATAAAAAATGGTGGTAGAAATGAAGCAACATCAATTACATGCGCGCCATCCAAAGCACTATGGTAGAGAGGCAGTTGGAAATAAGTTTGTGTATGTGGTGTGAAAGGCTTTTCCATTGTTGCCCTGCTTAAATCGGTGAACCCACTATTCATTAAGCAGTTCCTGGTGATGTGGATATATGGGCTGACTCCAGAAAATGATTTGCCAAAAATTTCCTTCGGCATTACACATTCGTTTTAATACGGTAGATTTGAGGTCTATTCAGCGAAATTTTAACAAGCAGATTAATTGGTTCTCTCTTAGTTCTTTAGACTGTTGGTCTCATAAATATCATTAAAATTCCTTCTTCATTCATTCCCCATGTAACCTTTTATTTTCTTTACAAATACATTCTAAGTATCTTTGCCAAGGTAGACTTGTTCAACCACATGTACAAGCCTTGGTCTTTCCTCCAACAACAATGTGCTTAGATTTTGTTAAAGATTCTTTGCACCAAGTGTTAAAATTCACTTCAAAATTTCTTCCAACAAGTAGGGCAATAATCAGATGACCTTTTTTTAAAGCATTATTGGACTTATCACTCCACTTCTACTCTTAAAATAGCCTATTTAGTGTTTTTGAGTCATTTAAAAAGCGTGTAAAGTGGGTAGTGTGGAGGAGTTATCATTTTCATCTATAGAGACAATATTTGAAAAATATATCATTATAAAATATATAATAATAAAAAGTTGTACAATATTACTCATTATAAAAGTATGTATAGAAAAGAAAAAGAAAAGTTGTATTGTTAAAAACCTTCTATTTATGCAATTTAATAAAAAAATACTTACATTAATTTTAAATAAGTTATCTAGTAAACCATATTCATTTTGACATATTAAAAAAATGAATAAATATATTAATCAACCTCTTTGTATAAAACATCTATCATTTCTTATAAAAAGAGAAGAATATACATTTATAGTTTAAATCAGCTTACCAACACTAATGTTTACAATAATCTTACAAAGTCTCCATTATATATTATAAAATCACGAAATAGATTAAAAGATAAAACATACAACTATCAACCATAATTAAAACATTTAATACTATTTTTTTACATTCTTATCATAAACATCCTTTATATCTTTAGCAATGAGCTTTGCATCTATTGAGGAACCAAATAGACCTTTCCTAGATAGTCCAACGGCATACAATCCACTAGTTCCCTTCCAATTATTACGAAAGTGTATCTTAGGTTCACCATCACTCTACATGTAAAAAAAACATAAAATATTAGACAATTTTTGTTAGATAAACTAAATAGAAATTTGAAATTTTATTAACCTCTAATAATAAAAATGATCTTGGAATCTCAACGTTACCTGTAGCCAACCAGAAAAATTACTTTTATACCCAGTTGCAAGGATTATCGCGTCAAATTCTTCAACAATATTATTCACAAATAGTATCGCAGTAGTAGAAACCCGTTTAATATTAGGACAAACCTACAAAACAAACAAAATTATTAAAAATTTGTTAGACCAAAAGAAATATAGTGATTTCAAGTTATACTAAATAAATTATTAACCATTACCTTAATATCCCTACTGCGAATCTTTGCCAAGGTCCCAACATCTAGAACAGGGGTCTTGCCTGTCTTCATCTTCAACTCTAATGGACCTTCAATGGGCCTTTGTATGCCATATGAACTAGTATTCCCAATTGTCAATCTACTGTAAAATAATAACAAAGAATCAACCACTTGAACCGGAAAGAACTTCAATAGTTTTGTTGCAATGCTAAACATCGATCTACCCAAGATGACTCGTGGTAAAATATGTACCTGCAATAAATTTAAGAAAATAAATTATCAAAACACCTTTCAATTATACCACAAATAATATTAAAAATAATTATAATTGAAAAATCTAAAACAATATTGCCCACAATAAAATGTAAGAATATAGTTATCCAATCACAATTCATTTATAGAACAAACACTATAAAAATATTACGTAATAATTTAAAAACTTGTGTAGAATATAAAATGTATAACTTCAATATAATGTAAGAATATATATTATCAATTTAAGTTTCGTTTATATAACAAATAACATAAAAATATTTCTAATAGATCGAAAGATTTGTGAACATATAGATATTTTGAAAAGATTCCATTGTTATTATTAGCTATAAAAGAGAAGATTCCACGTCAGTCTAAAAATCATTATTCTGTGCAACATAAAAGGAAAGGAATATTGAGCTGAATATTTTTAAAACTCTGCATACATGGATAACTACAATTTAATGTAAGAATATATATTATCAAACTAAGTTTCATTTATATACAACAAACAATATTTAAATATTCTTAATAGTTCAAAAGATTTGTGAAGATATAGATATTTTGAAAAGATTCCATTGCTATTATTAGCTATAAAAGAGAAGATTCTACATCAGTCTAAAAATCATTATATCTCTGCAACATAAAAGGAAAGGATTATTGAGCTGAATCTTTTAAAAACTTGTGCACATGTAAAATGTATAACTACAATTTAATCTAAGAATATATATATTATCAAACTAAGTTTCATTTATACAACAAACAATATAAAAATATTTCTAATAATTCGAATGTATAGATATTTTGAAAAGATTCCATTGTTATTATTAGCAATGAAAGAGAAGATTCTAGATCAGTTAAAAAATCATTATTTCTACGCAACAGAAAAGGAAAGGATTATTGAGCTGAATATGATACTTTCATGATTATCCAGTTATATATGGTGAAGTCTTGATTAGTGTCTTTTTAATAATGATAAACACCCAAGTACATACGCATGCCTCTGCTAACTAATTTATCTTCACGCCCCATGGAAATCATTATATGCCAGTGTGGTATGAAGTTCAAAAGATGGAGTTCAGAGAGTATGATAAGTATTAAGCTCGCATGCGAACAAAGCTAATTCTCGTGGTATTCAGGGCATCTTGGGCAATGTGCTCTGAGAGTATGATTATATATGGGATACTAGTCAAGGCTGTACATTAATCATTCCTAGATATATAGTATATACTCAAGGATCCTCCTCAACTGCTATGATTTTGTTAAAATATCCATGCAATAGGTATGGGCACCCTTTGTAACAAGTTGCAAAGTTTGAACACCTAAATACTCTATTTAATTTACTTATAGGACTGAGATGACATCATCAGGTTCTGCCTTCCCTAGCTTTTTAGTTTTGCAGAAATATCTTACTATTCTTTGTTACCCCAACTCTGCACAAATCAGAGTATGGTGGTACACATGCTGTGTGTGTGTTTATGCTGAACTGGGGTTCTAATTAGTACTCTAAACTGTCCTCATGTTGTGCTTGTGTTTTGGCTGTTTAAAATCTATTTTAAATGGGCAACTTTTATGTATAATGAGTGTTGAGTGGAAGGAAGTTAGAAGTTAGTTGTCTAACTTTTAGTGTGATGAGTGTTAATGAAGTTAAAAGTTCGTTGTCTAATCTTTAGGTGTAATGAGTGTTAAGTGGACCATTTGATTTAGAAAGATGAGTTATCTTAGTTCTGAAATATGGGTCAATGAAGTTGACTGATAGAAATATCATAATTAGACAGACACACTCTGGGAAACACCTCCTACTTATCAACCTCTTAAATGCTTTTATACATAAATATGTTAATACTTGGAATCTTATTATGTTTATAATTTTCTCTTTTCTAGCTATGAATTTGATCCGAAATGTTGGCGACAAAAAACATATATAGTGAAATCCAGAAACAAAATCTTGACATGAATGCTGATAGCAATATCCCAACTTGATTTGCTGTAGAAAATATCTCCTACTTATCAATGTCTTTAATTGACAATTTTCAACCATAATATAAAGATATCTCTCTATTCCTATTAAGATTTGAAAAAAAAGATATTGTATTTCTACGTCTATTATTATATTGATTTAACCTTTCAATACTAATACCTTAACTAACTGTGCTATTCACATGCACGCAAATATAACCCACTTGTGATTGTTTATATTTGACTATAATCCATTTTACAAAATACCAAACTGATAAGGCTTACCATGCATTTCTACAATCATATTCTCCTGAATCTATCAACTGTAAGTAAAACATCCTACATAATTTGCATCTGTTTGAACTAAAAGGCATGCACTCAAACTTGGATTTATATATTCAATCATTAACCTACTTTATGGATGCTATCTACATTTCTAAATTACAGTCATGTACTTCTATCACTCTATTGATATATCTCAAGAATATTTAAACATATGATATAAAGAATGCGGTGGAAAATATATTTTGGGTGATTTTGGTGGAATAGATTCTTCTCTATTCTTAATGTTCAAACAAAAAAATATCAGAATTTACTCCTGCTCCCATATCCAATAACCAAAACAAACTCATAAATAACGTAAGATCTTCCATAAACAATATATTTACAAATATTTTATGTCTAAGATATTGATTAAGGCTCCAACGATGCCAAGAATAGCTGAAAATAAGCAGTTGCTAAATATATTATGACTGAGAAGAGAAACAAATGAACATAATGGAAAAGGAATCGAAATTGCAGACCATGAAAAAAAAAAGACTGAAATTTACAGACTGCATGAAGGGCAACATGTTTTGGCAGAGAAAATACTCACAGAGCTGCGCACTGCAAGAGAAGGGTTGGCCTTAGAATTGTAGAGATCAAAAGCAATTTCCATACCTGAGTTTCCACATCCAACAACCAAAACCTTTTTGCCTTGAAACACATCACCATTCTTATACTCACTAGAATGGATGACCTTCCCATTGAAGGCCTCAAGCCCTGAAATAGAAGGCTTCACAGGCTCTGCATTTTCCCCAGTTGCAACAACAAGCCATTTTCCTACATATTCCTTCTTAAACTCCACTCCATCATGTTTCTTGGCTCTACACACAACATGCCATTTTCCATCCCCGAACTTGGCTTTTTCCACAGTCTGGCAGAATCTTGGGCTGATCTCAAACTTTCTGGCATAGTCTTCAAGATACTCTATGAACTGTTTCCTTGTAACAAAAGTGGGATATGAGAGAGGAAATGACATGAAAGGCAGCTCACAGTATTCTTTAGCTATGTGAAGTTTAAGCCTGTCATATGTGCTGTTTTTCCAGAAGTGGGCTATGCAGGCTTCTTTCTCAATCAGAATGCTGGGTATTCCTTCCATTTTCAAGCATGCTGCTGTAGCCATGCCAGATGGACCAGCACCCACAATGATTGCCCCAGGCACATCTTCTACCACACACACACTCATGTCGAACTTTAACTAGACAATAATCATGGGCCTACTTAGCACATTGCCCTACAGAAAGAGCTCACATGCATTCACAACAAGAGCCAAAACCAAACAGCAGAATAGTTCAGTGAAGTGACAGCAACAGGGAACAGACAGGGTGCCCTTAAAGCAAAAGACCCAGTGCCCTTAAACAGAGACCTAGTGCCCTTATATATTAGTTAAGCCTTAACAGGTGCTGTAAGGGAAAAAGAAGACAATTTTAGCGTGGAGGCCTGGTTGTGGAGTGGGGTAGGTAAGAAAGAAAGTGTGGCATCAGGAAATTAAAGCAAATGATAAATATGTACAAATTTTTCTGCCACGAGGGTCTCTCAGGTGATGATATGATGCTGGCAATATGTAATATTGATACTGATTCTTTGAATCCCTGTATGTTGGAGCTTTTCTTTCTTTCTATTATCTTCAAGAATCTCTGGCATTTAATTGCATTTGAGTCTCACAACCCATTTTTAGAACTATGGATGTCATCCAGCTTCCCCGACATGCAATTTAAACCCTGTTCAATCCCATTGGTAATGTTCTGCTTTACTTACCTCTGATTTTAAGTTTTACTCATGAAAAGAAATTGAGATTTTGAAGGGTTTATCTCAGTCCCCAGTTTCAAAGCGCGGGCTAAATTAAGCTCTTTTTATCAGTTTTTCCTTTGTATAGCGTTCTAACAGGCTGCATATTAAGGTGACAACATTCATGCATGCCATTTAAGAAGCACAACGTTTGAGATCATTGGTCTTCCTTTTTCTTGTTTATTAAATTGTCAGGAAAAATATTATTCTACTTTCAGCATATGATTGTCTTTGGAGAAAGGCCTTGAATGTTTCTTTCAATATTGAAATGAAAATATAGTTTTAAAAAAAAATGTATATGTACGAGTACAAATCAGTTTAGATTAATAAGTAACAGTTGTTAATATATAATTGAAGCAAACAATGAAGATAAAGTATTTAGCTTATTAATTGAAAAATGATTGTTATTTGATGGATATTCTATTATATTATATTTTAGCACTTTCAAAGTGTGAGTTGTTTGTTAGATGATATTTTTTCAAGTTTTAGGTGCATCTTCTATGTATTTAGGGTCAAGGATTAGATTTTTTTTTTATCATGGAGTCATCTTGCTCCTCTAAATTTGACCTTGTTTAGCACACAACTTTGCTTTGTTGTTTACCTAATAAGTATATCTCTACTCTACCCTTCTTGGTTGTTTCGTGACTACCAATATTTAGAAATACTCTGGAAGGGTTACAATTTAGTCACTCGGAGACAAGTTTCCTCAGTTCAACAACCAAACATGTCTATAAAGTTTCAAAGATAGTAAGTCAAAACCGAAGAATGATGTATGCAATTTTTTTATTCTTTTATTATAGTAAGCAAGATAGCCTGAGAACAATGTACGCAAACCTGTTATTCTTTTAGTACACTAAATGCAAAAAAAAAAAGTATTAAGTGCCTGTTAGTGGTCTAGAATTAGAGAGGATTCTACTATATAATATTTGGAAGGCTTGAGAAAGTCAATATTATCATTTATTTCACTTGATTTAAATACTAGATGATGTAGGAGCATTTTGGGATCTTGGCAATCTTGCATCAACCAAAAATAATTATTTTCATGTTTTCCTATTTGATCAGTCTTGGTGCTTCTCTTTGTGATGGTTCTAAGTATATGCTCAGGGTTTGCAATCCTTACAACATGTTTGTGACATCATGTTGAACCTTCTCCTAGGTCCGTGCATCATTTGGTTACTTTGCGCATGAGATCTCGCGAAGGTTTTCCCAATTGGCAAAGCTTAACGATTCATTTCTAAATGATACTACGTTTGTGGCTGACCTACTTGAGGGATCACGATTCATATTTCATTCATTGGAAGTAGATCTTGATGATTTGGGTCCTAACCTATTAAGTTTGTACTATATTTTCTTTCTTATTGGGAAATGTGATCTTTCTAGGCCAACCTAATGTTTGTGAAGGCTTTATAAGCTTATGGACTTGTTCCTAATGGGGCAACTTTCATAAAATTATCTTGATGTAGCTGTAGCTAAGGATTTATGTAAGAGTGTTTTATTGTAATTAGGCCCGTATGCCTGGAATGTATGACTGCATGTTGCAGATCCATTGTATATGATCTTTCTGATAATAATAAAGAAAGTTGATCTCTCATATCTCCCTATTGTTGCTTCTTGTTTCCATTGTGTGACTCATGTTGCAAGGATTGGACAGATCTCTTTGAGTTCTCTCCATCCTTGACTACATCAAGTGGTATCAAAGAAATGTTTTACACCTAGGTTTTTCTTGTAGGGTGGCAGAAGAAAGGATCCGACCTACAACCGCTGAAGATGGATAGGAGAAATGCTAGAGGTGGAGCAAGAAATGCAGATCCAATTGTCCTGGATTTGTTGAGACAAATTTCTGCAAGAATGGAAGTGGTGGAAACTACTCAGAGGAGAGGACACCATATAGAAGATGAAAGTGATGAAGAATGAGATGAGCAAAATCATAATCAGGCAGGGGAAGGATAAAATAATGAGGCACAACTAGAGTTGAATCAAGAAGAGGAGAGGTTCATCAGAGCTTCAAGACCAATGTGAATAAGAGACCCCATTTAAATCCACCTAGCCATCATGGTAACGTAGATTCTAATGAATTGATAGATTGGATCACAAAGATGGACAAGTACTTTGAACTTGAAAGAACTAGTGAGGAGAAGAAGGTAAAATATGTCTGTACCAAGTTAAAAGGACATGCATCCTTATGGTGGAAAGATTTACGAACATATCGACAGAAGGGGTAAAGACACGATTAAATCTTGGGATAGAATGGTGAATAAATTAATGGTTACTTGTTTTTTTACTGAGAATTACCAAGTCTGTTTAGGAAGTTACAAAACTTGAAGCAAAGGGACTTAAGTGTTAAGAGTTATACAAAGGAGTTTTACAAGCTGAATATTAGATCGGGTCATGTAGATGGTGAAGCTGAACAAGTTGCTCGTTGCCTTACTGGTTTAAGGGAGTGGGCCATGAAGGCTAAAGAAAAGTTGAACTGGAAGAAAGAACAAATGCAAAGAGGTAGAAGATGAAAGTTTCAGAGAGGTTAATCCAGTAACAATGCTGGAGGAGGTAGATCTTCTGCATATCAGGGAAAAAGTGAGTCAAAAACTAAGGATAATAATTGCTACAAGAGAAATGACAGAAGTTCCTATTTCAATGAAGGAAAAAGTAGTGGTGATAAAAGGAAATTGAGTGGCACTTGTTTCAAATGTGGTGAAGACGTACACCGAGCCTTTGAATGTAAAAAAGGCAACTTTGAGAAGAAGGCAGAAAGCAATAGGTGAACAAAATTTGCAAATGAAGATTTCTCTGGATCAGTAAACAACAATCAAGCAGATGATGGAGCAACCTTGATGAATTGGATAATCCTATATCATAGAGAACAAGATGTGGAACCTTTACAGAGGAAAAATTTATTTCAAGCCAAATGCAAGGTACAAGACAAGGTGTGCAATGTTTTCATAGACAGTGGCAGTTCTAATAATCTTGCCTGAGAGGAGTTGGTGGAAAAAATGAAGTTGCAGATATTGAAGCATCCTAAACCCTATCAGATCGCATGGATACAAGATGAACACAAGGTAAGTAGTAAGTGAACAATGTCTAGTTAAATTCAAAAATGGAAAGTATTATCATGAATTTTTTGTTGGAATTAATGGGAAGTGTGTACTGAGAGGGGAGGGGTGAATCAGTACCTCTAAAACTTTTGTATCCTTTAATCAATTAACCTTTTGTAATCAATTGTATATCCATTCATCTGATCTATACTA
>MU224037.1:63658-78540 GCA_018584345.1 Thuja plicata
CATGAGATTTTTAATACTTTGACAATCATTTGTATTATGCTTTGGTGACTTATGCATCTCACACCACATTCCTATATTTTTCTGTGTCTTTGTTGCAGACCACCATGTGTTCTTAGGTGAGTTTGAGTGAGTTTCCTTGGTCACTTGTTTTCCTATAGATTTATTGTCACCTTCAACCCTTGGCTTATTATTTTCAAAGTAGTACCTCTTCCCTTTCTACTTGGATTTCTCTTCAATTTTGGTAGCATATTTATAGGCAGTTTCCAATGTCTCAATATTTAAAAATTCCATCTCTATTTGAATATACCTGTGAAGTCCACTATGATATTTCAGAATTTGATGCTTCTATGAATCCTCAATACCAAGTTTTGCTAAAAGTGAATGGAATGTGTTGGTGTAATCTTGCACAAATTGATTCCTCTTTTGTCAAAGCAGCTTCCATTCTATGTATTTCTGTTCATAGACATCCTTAGGAAGGTATGCTTCTTTTATGTATTCCACAAATTCTCCCCATGTGGGCTTCTTATCAAGAGATATTTCCAAGCCATTTATATCAGATAATTCTCATTCTTTATTTGCTAATCTAGCTTCCCAGGCTAATTTCACATGGGTTTCAGCTTTAAGGAGAAAAAACATTATTTTTTCTACATCTGAGAAATTGTTTACAGAAAAATATATATCCAATTTTGATAACCAATTATCAACAGCTTTAGCATCGACTTTTCCTTCAAACTTTGGGATGTCAAAATTTACCTGCACTTTGAAAGGGGTATTTCCATGAAATGTTGTTCTTGATTCAGATGGTTTTTTATTCTATAGAAGGAGTGAAAATTGACTCATCATCTCCTCTCATTTCTTATTTAAAGCCTCTTCCACCAACTTCTTAATTGCATCGGCTGACATCTTCAGTCGTGTGCGCCTCAAAGGTGGATAGTTTGACAAATCTTGTGTATCCAATCCTAATCTTTGGTGGGAGGACCTTGTGTAAATTGGCATAAAGGAGCGTTCACACTCTAATACCACTGATCTGAATTATGAATCAGATTACAAGATCTAGTGTGATACCTGCGGTATTGTCAAGTTCAAAATAAAAACTAGAAGACTAACAACAGAATTGCAAGCTAAAAAGTAATCCATTCTATTTGAAATTAGAGTTTATACAAATATGATGGATCCCAAGGGTCGCTATAATACCTTTGAAATGAAATGAAGAGTCATCATAATATTTATTACAAATAAACTTATTAAAACTACCAAAAATTTCAAAAAAAATATATAAAAAATTAGGCCTACTTGGAGAAGGCATAACTTTCTAATCCTAGGTCCGATTTGTGAACCATTTACTTCGTTGGAAAGATAATTAAAAATTGTAGACCCAAAACTGGGAAGTGAAGGAGGATACATGCCCAAAAATGCCTTTATGACCTTTAAAAATGTGGTTTACTGAGACATAGAAAATACTAAAAAATTAGATTTCAGTATTTCCCAATTCCATCCTGATCAGTTAGGTACGCTATAAATTTATTTTGACCGTTAGATCTTCTTTTCCACTCGGTCCATGTCACTTTTACCTTGGTACTTTTTTTTTTTCTTGGTACTAGCAAACTTTCTTTTGTCAATTGATCTATGCCTTAGATCTTCACTCTGATTTATTTGAATTGTTGATCATGTAACAAACTATTATAAATTCTTGTAGTAATGTAATTAATGTTGTGGAAAAGAATTAAATGTGATCTAATTACATTTATGACTAGTAGTCTAACACAGTTGAGTAACTCCTTCAACTTAGTTATAGGAACTTTAGTATTCGGTGATTATCCAATTGGTGTCCTTCATTGCATTCGGTGTAATGTAACACTCAATAACTATAGACGCTCGGTACTATGTCTTTAACTCTTTGCGCTTATACTAACTTCTCTCTTATGGATGACTTCATCGACTGGCTCGGTGTGAATTATCGACTAGTCAAATATACGACTAACTCATTTCACCAACTGGTTCTTCTTGACTCTATGAATTTGACATAAACTAATGACAACAAAATATATCTTATAGAGATAACAATCTCCCCCTTTGGAATTAGTTGGGCATTTTTGACAAAAAATTTCAAAGTCATCAAAATTTGTAACTCCCCCTCGGATGTTACACTCTATACATATCTTTTTTTTCACATATTACTTTTTTTTGTTTTTTATATGAATACATATACATAGTTAACTATCCCCCTTTTCTGAAAAAATTTGCCAAAAGTAAAACTTATTTTTCAAAAATTTATTTATACCTTCATTGTATCCCTGAAAGTACAGTCTCTCATGTGTCTCAGAGATACTGAAGTATAAAAATGTTCTCGGTAATATCTGTAGCTAAGCCAATAATATTGTCTAGTGAGCTAACATCTGGATAATCTACTAAGTCCTTGGCTTTCTTCAGGTGTACCTGCATCGATTGGATATGGGGAATCAATAATGCTTGCAGTTCAAGCAATCCAAACTAAGCTTATCCTCCTCCTGTCTCAATGAAAGTTGAACTCCCATGAGTTCTTGAATTTTTTAGTAAGTCTGGAATGCTCCAAGATCGGTAGTTAGTTGCTTAGTCATCTCTTTTTCAATAAATGCTTCCTTCTTCTTGATTTCACCAGTAAAGTTTGAAAGAATACAAAACTTTTGAAATAATTTTATAATGGATGTGAGTTTGTTTTCAATATCTATACATAACTCAGAAAGAGTTATCTTGTCTACATCAGTTTCTTTCAATAAGTATTCCATCACCTTCTTCTCCATAGAATCCTTGTGAATATTTAGCATTTATTCAGTCATGTCCTTGTTTGGTTCTTTGATCTGTTGGACTAAATTACCAACTTGGTCTAATAGGGGTTCATATTCATCAATTGTAACTTCAGGAATAATTTCTTGGAAAACCTCCTTTACATCTTCTAAGATGTCTACCTTTTTCTAATTTGCTAATAAATTATCTTTTTTAGCCTTTTGAGATACAATCTCATCATAAATACATAATTCTTTGGGCTCCATCATATTTGGGTCTCCCTTCAGTATGATGATTATCTTGCTCAAATCAATGACTTGCTTCCTCTTTTTTCTCTTCTTTTTCTCAATCAATTTTCTCTCACCAGTAGAGTGTTTGGAACATGATGCCTTAGTTGCATCAGGTGACTTGGTATTTGTACCAGCTAAACTTTCTTATACTTTTACTTCTTCTAGGGGTTTCTCTTCTTCTTTATGTTCATCCTTCTGTATTTCTTCAGTCTTTTCCTTAAGATTTGATTCATGTTGCATTTCACTTTGTGTGTCTAGTGTCTTTTGTACATTGATAAGTTTGGTCAGTAGATCTTCATGTTGTTTTCCCTCAGTGTCAATAGTTTCATCAACCTTTACCTTATATGTATCTGTAGGTTTCTTGGTTGCTATGGTGTGTGTATCTAATGTAGTGTGAGTAGCAAAATCTTGTACAATGGGGTAACTGAGTACTTGTTCAATTATCAGTTTGACACTTTGTAATAATCTATAATCAACATCCATGTACTTGGTCTCCTATTCTTGTACATCCATTACATCTTCATCTTTTGATATCTTCCTTGTTTGATCTTCTTCCTCAGGTAAGTCTTCAATGATAATTTCCACATTGTCAGTAATTGGATCAATAGGATCTATTTGCTTGGTGCTTTCCTTTACCTGATCAGTAATTCTTTCACCTTAACTCTTCTCTGCTTCTTGTTTCTCAGTATAATCTATTTAGAATATTTATTTCCATTTTGTAAATGAATCCTTCTCCACTGATTGTAGGTCTCCATTCATTATCCTTAGGGATATTCCCTTGACTAGAAATTTCTTTGAATGTTTCTTCAATGCTTCTGCAATTTTAGATGGTTCTGGGTCTAGAATAGTATGTACAAGAGATCTCTCTCTCATTTCCTTTTCTACATTAATTTCATACTTCCACCTTGCATCAATTTTATTGTAAATTTCCTTTGTTCGCTTATCTGCAAGTTCTATAGGTGTCACTTTCTATCTCCTTAAAGTAACAACAACTGCATCTTCAATCTTTTTCTTATCTTCTTCACTCCTCTTCAGATATTTTACTTTCGTAAAACCTCCAAATCCTCCTAAATTATTTAATCCATCCAGAAAGTCATCAAGACTTTGTGGAACTTATGAGAGCTCTATAACTGGTACAGATTTTTTAGGCAATTCAGATTCTATTGCACTCTCTTTTCCAAGTAATAATTGTCTCCTTGTTCTAGCAGGTTGCTTCTTGCCTCTGGTTCTCTCATAAATATTTCCTTTCAGTTGAACTATCTCTGCATCTTCCTTCTTTGTAGGTTGTACCAATGATCTGGTGTTCCTTGAAATGCCTCTCTTACTCGGTGAAGCCAATTGTACATTTTGTTTTTCAACCACTACAATGGCTTGTGTATTTTTAGTTCCCTTTTCCAAAGTATCATCAACTCCAAGAGTCTTTGATAAATATTAATCATTTTAATTGCTTTCTTATTTGACCTAGGTACCAATATACCTTGATTTATTTTATCTTTGACTTCCTCATAAGTACCATACCTCTTTTCATTAGGGTCAATTGGTTTAGCTAATAAAGCTTCAATCTATTTTGAACTAATATCAATATCCATCTCATAGCCCATAGGTTGAATCCATTCAAATCTTGGTTCAAAAGCTTTAACTATACAGCAATCAGTATCTACTTCAAAACATATGTTATCCTGATACTTAGCAACTAGCTAAGGTGGAACTCTGTATCTTTTATGCATTCTATCTTGGAACTTCAGAAAGTAATCAGACATTATTTCACCAAAATTGTCTCCTAGAATTTCTATATACTCATGTATCTGATATATGATTGGTCTATCAATTTTCCAAACTATATCTCCAATGGAGGGAAATGAATTTTGGTAGTAGAAGAAAATACATACCAATTATGAACCAAATTTCAAAGTGTTGGTCTTTGCCTTTCTTATTATGTTCATTGTGCCTTTTTTATCTCAGTGAGGTTACCCTTGTCAATTTTCTTAATCACCTTGGATCTGTCTGCAATAGGGAATCCAATGATGATGTGCAACACATCCTTAGTTATCTTAATCTATTCATCCAATCACATAAACTAGTCGTGTACTTGGCTAAGTACCATCCTAACCCATTCAGGATTGAATACTCTTGGTAAATGTATAGCATGAACCAATCCTTTTATTTCCAGATGGGTGTTCTCATCCTTCAATTTTCCATCCATGCATAGCTTACTTAATGAAGCATCAATCTCAGCTTCACACAGATCTTCTATTTTCCAATGAATGAATGTGCATACATCTTCAATCAGAATAAATTGTGGCGATATTGAAGATAATACTCCTGTCATGTCAATTTTTGCAGCTATAGCTGGGGGAAACCTGTATTTAGAGTTTACTGGTTTGACATTCTTCACTGGAACTGGTGTTTGCATCCTAGGTTTCATGATTACTTTGAAATGTATTGCTTGAAAAAACTAGTTTATGCTTGATAATACTCAAATTTGCAAACACAACTCGGTGTACAACAGTTAATATCATAAATGTATCACAATGTTATTACAAAGATTCAGAATTATCTTGAAATCGCTTGAATTCTTGACGAAATAATCACTTTGCAATATTCTCAATGCTCTTTCGAAAATGTTAGGTTCAAAATAAATTACAAGCTGACCTATTTATAGGTTTCCCATGATTAGGGTTTCCAACGGCTCAAATTATTTGCAATAAATACACTTTTCAAGTCCCTTTTTACCTTTATATCGACTGCATAGTTACTCTGCTTTACCGACTAAAACAAAATATATATAACAATGTTCATCCAAAACTTTCACAACTTATCCAAATACATCTTAATATGTTGATATGGATCTTAACTCTAATGCTTAGGAACTGAAGTAAGATTTATAATAAGCATGCAGTTCCTACATACCTCACACCAATTAGGTGGAGCTCGATGCAACCAACTCGGTAGAGATGGTGTTGTCTTTGGTTTTGAATGATGTTCCATCATCCTGAGTCTTTCTCCTACAATTTTTTTTCATCTGTTCTCTGATTTCATCAACAATAGTTGGGGCTTTCACTATAGATTCATCTTTGTTTGGTGCATCTCCCCGGTATCTGCAATTTCTTGCTAGGTTTCCTACCTTATAACAATGAAAACATGTCATGTCAGGGTTCCTCTGTGCTCTTCAGTTATTTCTTTCATGCATCAACATGCAATTTGCAGCAATGTGTCCATACCTTCANATCTCCCCGGTATCTGCAATTTCTTGCTAGGTTTCCTACCTTATAACAATGAAAACATGTCATGTCAAGGTTCCTCTGTGCTCTTCAGTTATTTCTTTCATGCATCAACATGCAATTTGCAGCAATGTGTCCATACCTTCAGCAGGATACACATGAATTTTTTGTATTATAGTCCTAAGGTATAAATGTGCCTGCTCAGTTAGTATTATCATTCTCTAGGTTAGGCTTCCAATTGTCATTTCTTTTCTTTTTTCTACATTCTTCAGCTTTGTGTCCATACTTATTGCAGTTTTTGCAATAACCATCAAAATTAGGCTTCCTTGTGTTGTTAGCAAGATTATTTCTGCATTCAAAAGCTTGATGTCCATACCTATTGCATCTAAACAAATAACCATAAAATTTAGGTGTACTCGGTGCTTTATCTTTCCTAATTCTACAAACATTAGCAGTGTGTCCAGGATTCCCACAATAATTGCAACTTGGATTCTTTTGTTCTAGTGGGGGTTACATTACCTTGATCTTTCTGTGAATTAGATGATTCTCCTTTCTCGATAGTATTTTCCTCTTTAAATCCAATTCTTATTTTGTCATTCTTGTGCTTCTGATTCTTGAATTGTTGGTCCAAAGATTTTAGTTCTGATTCATTTCTTTTTAGTATTTCATTTACATCCTTCTCAGCTTTTAGTATTTGATCCATTCTTTCAATCTCAGCTTTCAGTGATTGGTTCTCAAACTCCTTTCTTGTGTTATCTTGATTTGCATTTTGTCGGTCATATCATAGTGAGCTTAATTCATTCTCATAATCTCATTATCTTTCTCAGTTAACCTGATTTCAACTTGTCTTTTGTCATCTTCTATCATTTTCTTGTCATCTTCAGCAATCATTTTTCCTTCAATCAATTTAGTCATTCTTATCATTTTGGTTTCAAGATCTATCTTCATTAGGTCCAACTACTCGGTAAGTGAATCATTCTTTTCTAGTAGTTCTTTGATAGCTGATTCTAACTCATCAGTTACACTTCCTTTAGATGCCATTTCAAGTGTATCAACTTGTTCTTGTGTAACCTTTAGTTCATCATATATTTTCCTTCTAATCCTTAGATACTTCTCAAGCTTCTTTTTCAGATCAATTATTAACTCTCTTGCACTTTCCAACTTAGATTCAAGGCCATCAATCCTTTTGAATTTCCTAAAACTTTCCATGACTAAGATCTTTAACTCTCAGGTGGTCAAACCTTTTTAACTCAAGAGTAGAAGCTCTGATACCAATTTTTTGGAATGACTATGGAAATTTGTGTCTAAGAGGGGAGGGGTGAATCAGTACCACAAAAAACTTTATAGTTGAAATTTCAAAAAAAAACATATAATGTTGCTTGTTGTTTACCGAGTTCATAACTGTGAAATGAAAGTAATATAAAGCTTATAAAATATCACATCAAAATAATAAATAATAGAACTCATAACACCATGATTTGGTAACACATAAATCCTTGGTTAGAGGACAAAACTGTGGTGGGGATGACACCCACAACCTTCACTAACTACAGTACAAAGGGTGCTCGGTTAGAGCTTACAATGTTTAGCCTTGTTGATAGATTACTTGGTTAACAGTATAAAAAGACATGTTAGGTCTACCTGGTTAGAGGATTTTTAAAAACTCTACACTTAGAGATGTACCCTGTTAAAGGATTTACAAACATAAGATTGGTTAAGATCTACCCAGTATTCGAATTTAAAGCTCTTAATACAATAGTATCAATAACTCAATAATGTATGTGAAAATGCATCAAATGTTAATGTTGTTCAGACTCTATGTCATCTTATATGTGTTACCTCAATCTCAAACTATAACACTACTAAGTTGTGCTCTGTTGTAGCTGAATTTCTGCTCGATGCTCTCTACTCTGCTCTTTGTTCTTCAAATAACTCCTTTTACTTTCTCAGCAATAACAATAACTCTTAACAAGTTTCTTCAACAATATTAGCCTCTCCAGTGTTCTTTTCTCTATAAATCATCCATTATATAAGAGTTTAAGCCTCTTAATCTTATGCATTAGGTACGTGGTAAATTTCTTTTGACTGTTAGATCTTCTTTTATGCTCAGTGACCATGTCACTTTTACCTCGGTACTTGTGTTTTTGGTACTAGCAAACTTTCTTTTGTCGCTTGATCTATGCTTTAGATATTCACTCTGATTTATTTGAATCATTGATCATGTAACAAACTATTATAAATTCTTGTGTTAATGTAATTAATGTTGTGACAAAGCATTAAATGTGATTTGATCGCATTTATGATTAGTTGTCTAACTCGGTTGAGTAACTCCTTCAACTCGGTTATAAGAACTTCAGTACTCGCTGATTATCCACTCGGTGTCCTTCATTGCATTCGGTGTAATGTAACACATGGTAACTATAGATACTCAGTACTTTGTCTTTAACTCTTTGCGATTATACCGACTTCTCCCTTATGTATGACTTCACCAACTGGCTCGGTGTGAATTGTCGACTGGTCAAATATATGACTAACTCCTTTCACCGACTGGTTCTTCTTGACTCTATGACTTTGAAATAAACTAATGACAACAAAATATATCTTATAGAGATAACATGGATATTCTCAACCATTCAGATATAATGCATAAACATGATCATGGTGATCTTATTCTAAATTTAATGGAATCTATGAGTGAGGAAGATCAAGAAATCACTAACAATAATTTTAATATATTAGAGCTTTTAGGGCTGAGAAAAAATCACCAAGGTAGGACCTCTCTGGATTGTGCTAAGCAGTTTAGAAAAGGGGGTAGAAAATCCATTGTTGAGTTAAGAGGGAAAGTTGGTAAGGCCTCTAGTCAGGCTAAAATTATAATGTTGTTGAATGCGGGGAAGGGGAATTTCCTTCCCAATCAACCATGAAACTCATTTCCTGTAATGTTAGGTGTCTAAATGCCCCTAACAAGCAATGCCTCTTAAAAAGGATCTTATCCTCCTTTGAGGAAGATATAATTATGATACAAGAAATGAAATTGACAGCTGGCGAGTATGTCAATTTTAAGAGGAAATTTTGACTATGGGAAATTACTGGTGTCCCCTCAGATGGTGCATCAAGTGGGTTGGAATTTATATGGAATCCTAGGAGAGTCAATTTTAACCATGTATCTTATAACAATAATTGGATGTGTGGCAGGTTTAAAAGCATAAATAGCAAGTTGAATTTCTTGATAATAAATGTGTATGGACCTAAATTCTTACATGAGAAGCGAGTAGTATGGGAAGAAATAGAAAAAATTATAATGTTATGCCCAAATGAAAATGCCACTTTAGGAGAGGATTTTAATGTGATAAAAGGGGCAGAAGAGAAAAGTAGGGGATTAACTAGGGATACAATGACATCGAGGGAATTCAATACATGGCTACAAAAAATAAATTGTGTGGAAATTCCCATGACCAATGGGAACTTTACATGGACCAATAGATGGGTAGGGTCATGCCATATTGTAGAAAAATTGGACAGATTCCTCTTTGTGGGTAATATGGCTAATTTTACCCATAACATGAATGCATGCATTTTGATGACCTTTGGGTCTGATCATTTCCCAATCCAACTTACTTTTTTGGAAGTGGTTCCTCCAAAAAGAAACCCCTTCAAGTTTGAAAAAATGTAGTTAAGAAATGAGGAATGTCTAAATAATATTGAAGTCTTGTTGAATGAAGCTAAATTCAAAGGATCAAAAGCATTTATCTTCACTTCCAAATTAAAATATATAAAATGTAAACTTATCTAGCAGAATAAGGAACACTTTGGTAACATATTTGAAACCAAGAAGACTATAGAATCCAATATAGGTGAAGTCAATGATAAGGTTACTAGCACTTTCACCCAAAGGAGGTGCAAGGGATACATCGATAGGTGTTTGATTGAAAAGCATAAATGAAATTTTACATAGCAAAAAAAACTGTGTAAAAGTGTCAGTTTAGAAACATATATCATTGTAGAAGACAGTCTTGTAGATAGTAGCATCCACTTTGAATGAATTAAATTTAGAGTATTGTTGTACTATGATTTTTTTAGGTTCTCCAAAAAAAGTAAAGCATTGAAATGTATAGAAACACAAAAAAAAATGTTTTATTTTTAACTATTAATATTCTTTATTTCCTCTTACTGATCAACAAGTGTGAACTTGTAGAATAGAAAAAAGATATAATTGACAAGGAAAAAAATTGTATGAATTGAAGAAAGGGAATAATTTAAGTGCACTACTAAAAATGAGGGTGTGCTATTATCTTCACATACCTAAACTTACTGTGAGATCAATTGTAGATGAGCATCTTCTTTCTTTCTAGTAATGTTGTATGGGTTCTTTTTAATTTTGGAATAGTGATCCAAAGAGAAGGTTGGCTCTATAAGAAGGCCTTTTAGGGATTTGACTTTGGAGACTGTTGTAAAGGCGAGGCCTTGTCTTTCATCTTTACCTATATTAATTATGACTTTATCTAGTGTTAGGCCTTGTGATTTGTCTATAATGATAGACAATATAATGATTAGAGGGATTTTTGTATGATTGCCTTGGGTTATCAATTGTATTGGAATAGTTTTTAGGTTTCCTTCGTCCCAAGGTAGACCATTGTAGTTATCAAATGCAACTATAGCATATGTTGGCAATTTTGGGAGCTTAGAGCCAAAGGGATGTACAATATATTTGATGTCTCCAAGACATCCATTGAAAAGACCAACTTTGACCCATAGGTTTTTTTAAAGCATGACACGTTGAAAGATACATAATAAGACATCTTGGGAAAGTTGGTCAATGCTTGTATACAAGATGTCGTGGTTCCTATTGGAGTGAGAATAAGGAGTGGATTTAATTTTTCTGGTCTTTAGTTCTAAAGTGCATGTATGGTCAATGCTTGTATACTAAATGTTGTGGTTCCTATTGGAGTGAGAATAAGGATTGGATTTACCTTTTCTGGTCTGTAGTTCTAAAGTACATTTATTATCCAACTAATTAGATAGTATTTTCCAGTTCTTGTTGTTCATTGTATGACCATTTACAAAGGTTGTTTAAAGAAATTATCCATTGAGTGGTCTTTAATGAGCAAAAGGACCAGTTGCTTTTTAATTGATAATATATAGTTATGCTTGTACACATTTATGTGTGGGGGGGGTTAATTTATTGTTGGTACATCTTGTTTCAATGTACAAAATAAGTAGCAACTTCATGCAAAGGTGCAGGAGCACTGTGTTCTTTCCATCTATTATTGTTTTCAAAATCACGCTTTCCCAACAACTCAATCTTATTTAAGTTGATACTATTAGAAACTCCCATTTGAGACAATAACTCCCACTCTTTCATTTGTACAATGTATTGTCTATTCATTTCTCCATCAGAACAATTTTCCACTTCAAATACATCTTCAACTTCATCTGTGTGATCTACATGCCATACAAAATATTTTTGTGTAATCATGGGCTTCCAATTACTAATGATTTCTTCTTTTTTTAGGCCTATGTCTCTAGCTATTTCTTGGAAATGTCTGTTTAGCAGTAACTCGCTCTAACAAAATGTCTCAAAAATTTTAGAGTCTTCTTGTTAGTAATAACTGAGAGGGGGGGTGAATCAGTGGCCTCAAATTTATCCAATTTAAATGTTAATCCACCAATCAATACTTCTCCAATTATTAAGTCCCTACAAGATGTATGCCTTTAAAATACTTGAAATAAATAATTGTCTGTCGGTTTACCTTGTCTGTCCTGATTCTCTTTGATAACCAATAAGTAGTAAACTGTATTTACCGATGCTCAGTAAATATGCAGAGTATACCAATCAATCCATAAATGCATATGTATAATGTAAAATAATAAAGTAATAAACCATACACATATAACACAAGGATTTTAATGTGGAAACCCTATTAAGGGAAAAAACCACTAGGACCAGTACCCCAAATTTTCACTCTTCTGAAGTGAACCCTGTTAGGAGCCAACCCTGTTAAAGGTTACAAACACACGGTTAAGTGTGACCTTGTTAGAGGATTTTTATACATAGGTTGTCACTTAGTATTTGGCATCTATGCTACCATCCTCAAATCACTCTCTTGACTATCAATAGCTTTATGCTAATCTTACTACCATCCTTGAATCAGCCTCCTTCTTAGACTGTCAATAGGCTTTAGGTAAGGCCAATGCTACTATCATGAGTCAACCTTCTGGTAATCTATTAGGATATACCTCAATTACAAAAGACTGTTAAGTCCTGCTTTGTTAAGAGACTTAATGCTTTAATGGTTAAACTGAAACAAAATGACCTGTTTCTAATGCAACTGAATTGCAAATTTTCATATCTATTTACTTACAATATCTTTCTAATCAATGTATCAATTCAATTCCTTTTTACCTAACTCTTTCTACTCTGTGATGTTGTGCTTTTTTGTTCGTCGGTGTCTGCAGAATTCCTTAGCTCTCCCTTAGCTTGATTGATCAGGACTATATGAAGTTTAACCTTTACCAGTTTCTCTTCAGCATCTTCTTTCAATTCACTCCCCCGTGTATCCTATTTCTTGCAGAAATAAATTATGCTTGTCTCTTAAATAGACATGATATCCCTTAATTCTAGGTTCTTGATTCTTGATTCTTGGCGTGAAAAATAATCTAGCCAAATTGATTTATGGCTTTAACTCCTGTTTTATCTCATAGTTATCTTCTTGCCAACTGTATAAAGCATCTTTAAATCAATTACTTAACAGTGGTTGAATAAAGAAAATAAAACAACCAGTTAAGTCTATCTTTTAGCTCTACCAGCTAGATATTTTGTCATTTTCTGATCTCTCTATTCTGTCGGTCAATATTGTAGTTTGTCATTGTGACAACTACCAATTCCGTTGGTGCGGCTTCAGTTAGCTTCAGGATCTCTGTCCGTCGGGCATCATAGGATCTTGCTTGTTGGGCAACACTATTTTCAGCTTGTCAGGCATCCTGTGATTCTGCTTTGTTGGGCAACACTGTCTTCCGATCGTCGGGCATCACTGTGACTTTATCTCTATCTTTACCGATGGTGTGCACTCTGCCGGTGTGGTATGTCACTTAGTAAACACTTGACTTTTATGCATTGCTAAAAGCATAACCTCTATTTTATTGATTCTCTGAAGTCTTTGGCATGACCATACAGATGATATCAATTTGACATCAATGACAATACAAACCATTAACTGATTTAATGTCTTGCATCATCTTCAACTTAATATTGTCAATCATTCAATCAGTTACATGTCATCAATCTCTCCCTTGGCATTGATGGAAACATGCTATATTATCATACTATACTATTTCTAATACAACATGAAATACAATTGTTGAGATTCATCAAATTATCAAATAGTTTGTTTTGATAACTGATAAAAATGTCTGACCGCCGGTAAGCTCTGTGTAAGCTTAGATTTGATTCTTGCAACTTTTTTGTTTCTTCTTTTGATGTGTTGTGTCCTCTTGATTGTTCTTCTTCTTTATTGTCTTTGTCTTTTGTCTGCAACTTTTATACAAATTCTCTCCCTTTGGATATGATCTCTCCATGTTTGGAGTAATCTGATAATGAATAGTTTCTGATAATATGGATACATTCTCTTCCTTTGACAACAATGTCAAACAAATATTTTACAAATATTTGACAATCTGTCAACCAATTTCTTCTTTCCATAATATATTTCTTGAATTTCCCTTATCCATCATCAATATAACAATATGCTCTGGTGCTCAATTCTGATATATACCTTGTTCTATATAGATGTAGCTTTGAAGTTTAGTTTTTGCTTGCATCAGTCATGAATGATATTCTTATAATATATGGCTGATGTAGCCTTCAGTCCTTTTACTGACTATTAGACATGGGTTTGACCCCTATTCTCTTTCTCAGGTACTCAAATGTATCCTTGGGCAGTGGCTTGGTGAAGATATCAGCCAATTATTCTTTTGATTGCACATATTCAATTATAACTTCCTTTTCTTGAACCTGTTCTCTTAAGTAGTTATACTTGATGGAAATGTGTTTAGTCTTGGCATGCATGAATGGATTCTTGGAAATATTTATTACACTGGTGTTATCACAATAGATAACTACTGGTTCTATGATCTTCATATGCATACCTTCTAGCAACTGTTTGATCCATGTAATATTTGAGCAGTTTGCAGCAGCAACAACATATTCTGCTTCTGCACTGGACTGAGAGATGCATCCTTGCTTCTTTCTAATCCGTGTGACAAGTTTGTCACCCATAAAGAATTCTCCTCTAGTTGTGCTCTTTCGGTCATCAAGATTTCCAGCCCAATCAATGTCGGTAAACACTTTTAGTTCAAATTTTCCTTCTCTTCTATACCATAAGCCAAATTCCTCAGTATTCTTTAGATATCTTAGAATTCTTTTCATATTAGTTATATGTGATTTCCTGGGGTTAGCAGAAAATCTAGCAACAATTCCTACTGCATGTGCAATATCTGGTCTAGTGTGTACAACATACATGATTTTTCCTATCATTGATCTGCATAGAGTCCGATTTACCTCTTTTGTCTTGTCTTCCTTTTTTAATTTGCATCTAGTAGCCATCAGTGT
>MU224037.1:100003-110655 GCA_018584345.1 Thuja plicata
TCAACAACTTCCAATCTTGCAGCCATCTGTCTAAGCATATCAGCCAGACCTTGATCAACATTTCCTCTCCCACGAACCATCTTGAAACTCTCTACAATTGTAGGTCAGATCGCAACCTGCCACCCTATAACAAATATATTTAGAGTTTAAGAGAAGGAGCCATGGATCTCAATTTTCTCTAATACCACCTAACGCAAGGAGGTTGGAGACGGGGCCTAGGGCACACCCAAAACCATCCAGCTTGCAGATACAATGCGAAATTAACACAACACACAGTAGGAGAAGAGAAACACAAAGATATTTATTATTAAATCATCAAACTTAATACATGCCAGGCTATAAGGCCTTCCTGGTTATGGCCATATACAAAGAAATGTATTATAATTCGATCTTCTTACAATAGAGATCTCAGATCTTCAATATCTTAACATTTGCCTTCTTTCTCTAAGACTTGCTACCAAACTAAGAACATACAAAAGAATATATACAAGAGACCAACAAAGAGGTCGGTGCTCAAAACCAAAGGAGAGACCCATATTTAGGCCCCCATGAATCCCAAATATGGATCCCAAATAAATCCAGCCACAAAAATTAAATGAAGAAGTCGGCCACAGCTCGAACTCCCAGAATAAACCAACTTGGCAAAGGCATGACCGAGAAATAGAGCACTCAGCCAAAGAAGAGCCAAGGAACAGCAACAAGCATGACCAAGAAACTCAGAAAGGATGCTAAGCAATAGAAGCCGAGAGACAGAGAACAAACTAAGAAATGCAGTAAACATATTTTTGGTTGAGCAGGATTGCCACGAACCCAAGATGCTCCTACATCACAATATTGAGTCAAATCTGAAGGTCTTTGATCTTTCTTTCTTTATCATTTTTACATTCTCTATAAATTGTTGTGTTAACACTTCACATAGGTTGTACTTGAAATTTTTATTCACCATTCTATATTCCATCATGATAACTCCTACTAGTACCGAATTAGGTCGATTGTTGTAGTAGAATTTATAGCCAAGCATCATAGAAATTAGTCTCACATCTTGTTGAAAGAGGTCATTCACAGTCATTGCTCACCTGTCCCATTTAGAGTGATTTAGGGTTTTGAATTGCTTCTTCACTTTTTTTTTGCAACATGAATGATTCCTGTATTATCTAATCCAGTAATCTCATGAATTAAATCACTACAGATCTTTACAGGCTTCTCGCCTATCCAAATGAACTGTTCATGTACTCTGCTCAACAATATCTTAAATCATTCTTCTTCGTCAAATTCATATGAATCCATAATTTTCATAATGCTCAACTGATCAATATATTTTTATTCATCTCTCATAATACCTTTGTCAGTCACATATTCCATCTTAGCAGAAATTTCATCAATACCTAGTATATCATACTTACAATGAATGTAAGCCCTAATATCTTTTACGTGTAAAACTTTGTAGGGTGTCCGAGAAAATTCTCCTTCGGGGTCTTCTTCACAAGACTTGAATGGATGTTTCTTGAACTTATACCTAGTTTGATTTACAACATCATAAATAATAGGTGCATCCATAGCTAGATGATGCAAACACCTCTTTCACATTGAATTCTAAGTTTTTGCTTCAATCGATCACGCAAGTCAAATGTATCATAGACTGAATCTCCCTTCTCTCTGATATCCTTAGGTAGCTCTTCATCAATTGGTAAGGAAATAGATCATCATACGGTGCTTTATACAATGTTATGTTATAAAATTTCACTTTACCCAATACTGTCCAGTCGGTTGTAGATCTCATGATCAAAATATATGCATTGGGTGATGTTGCGCTCTTAACTATATACTCCATGATGTCATCCATGCTCATAACTAAGCTCGCATGTGCTCAATCCACAAGATACGGGGCAGAATATATTCTGATGTCTTTATCCAATGCTCCCCCTAAGGCCATGATCGGCCAATTAGGTCAATTCTACTTTGCTACCATCAAGTGAAGATCCAGTAGCATCTATTATCTCTCCCTGAACCAATGTCTCACTTGTCTCTTTGATCTTCCATATCTTATCACTATTTTTATCTTCTGATTTCTTAAAACAATTATCAAAATTATTCTTTAAATCTGCAACACTCTTGCCAATATCATTTCCATTCTTTTGTGTATTCATAGGAGGTGGTACTCTTTTGTTGTTTACTCCATTATACCTAAAAAACTTCACTATATGACCTAGATTATTACATTTTTAACATAAAGGAGGTCTTCTTTCTTGATTTACTTGCAGCTTACAATACTTTGCAATGTGTCTAGTGTTATTTCATTTGTAACATGTAGGTTTCATTGTAGGTTCTCTTCCATTATCTTGTCTATATCCAGATTGATTAGGTTTCCTGCATTCTTCTTTCTTATTCCCACATCCATTACAATTAAAACAATAGCCAGAAAAGGTCTTAAAAGGGGCATTACCTCTGCAATCTCTTTTCATGTGTCCAAACTTTTTACAAGCAAAGAATCTACCTTTGAAATGTTTGATCTACTCTCTAGGTTCTTCAATAGTAGGTTTTTCAGCATCAATCTTTGCATCATATTTATCTTCCTGATTCTTTGAGCATTTAGCTTCATTGAAGCCAATACCATTCATATCACCTTTAGGTTTTTGTCTGTCACTTTGTTCATCGATCAAATCACTGCTAGTGTGAAGTTTATCAATGTGTTTCTTTGCCTCAACAAGTTCACTTTTTATGATCTGATTGTACTTCTCCAGTTCTAGATACATGTTCTTGTAGTTGTCAACCTCATTCTTCATTTGTTCTAATGCACTATTCAAAGTTTCTTCAATATTATTCTTAGCATCCTTTTGTAATTGAATCTCTTTAGTCATAGCTTCATTCTCAAGTTTCAAAGTTTCATTTTCATCTTCAAGTTGCTTCTTCTTAGCATCCTTTTGTAATTGAATCTCTTTAGTCATATCTTCATTCTCAAGTTTCAAAGTTTCATTTTATTCTTTAAGTTTCTTCATCTGACCTGAATTGTCTTTGTCTGAATCTTCTTTTATTTGAACCACAAGATCTTGTCTATGACTTTTGGAAAGTTCAAGCTGGTCTCTGAGTTTATTTATAAATTTCTCAGCTCTTCACATGTTGAATCTTAATTATCCATTCTCTACTTTTTCTTTTTCAAGGTCTTCTAGTGCAACATCAAATTTTTCTTGCAAAATGTACAAATCCATTATGATCTCCCTTAAGTTGTTAGACTTTCTCTCCAAGGGCTAAAAGCTATGATACCAATTGTTAGGATTAGGCAATACTAAGAGGGGGGTTGAATCATTGTTACAGCACTTATTAAAAATTTTCAACCAATTAAACATTAACCATATGCTTGCAGAAATGAAAAGAACATAAGAAAATAATACAGTACTCATAACACCATAATTTGTTGTCGAGGAAACCCTGTCCAAGGGAAAACCCCACTAGGGATTGTACCCACAAGCATGCACTTAAGTATAGTGTCCCTGTTAGGAGACCTATCCTTGTTAGGAGCTCAATATTACATAGTACATTTACTTGTTAAAGGAATAAAAACCTTTTCAAAGGTATACAACACCCTGTTAGTGGCCAACTAAGCATACAACTCTTACGATGTAATTTTGTTACAAAATGTTCTTAGCAATGAACAAAACAAGCATCTATAATGCTTAGATAGTTCTTGTTCATATCTCATCAATGATCTTTGTCATCCTCTTCTCTACCATTTGTATCTCCTCAAAAAATATCATCCATCCATACATCATACTTCGCTCAACAAAAAGATCTTACATATATACATTTCTTCTTTACCAAGTCAGTTCTCAATATGAATATTACATAGTTGGCTCTCAATAAAAAATACATTTAATAAAAAAAATATCAAATACATAGTCGTTGCTCTTACATAATAATATTATAGGTTATCAACAATCATAATCCAACTCCAATTTCCAGGAGTCCACGTCATACTCTCTGAATCATCGCTTCTATCCAGCTCCTCTGTATCATTGTTATGTTGTTGTTTGTTTGTCTTTAAATCTCTCTAACTTGCTGAAAACATTACCAAAACAAAATCGATCTTAGGTGTAGGTCACACATACCCCATACTATCTTCCTCTAAGCTCTATTTCCATAACTCATCCATCTCAATCTTTGATACCCAAAATACCTTTGTATCTCTGCTTCTGTACTTAGTCAATTTCAGAGTCACCAAAACTTAAATTTATAGGAATCAATCTGTAATACATATGTGTTTCCATAAATGAAAACCAAAAGTGAATCATAATACACAAAATAGATCACTTTCCAATAGGAACATTATAGATGAAAGATGAAAAAGTAATAATCTTTACTTTAAAGAATAAGAAATAAAACTAAAATTAAAGTGTGACCAAAGAGTTACCAAAATTCTCATTCATATACTGTGGTGCTTGTGATTGAGGTACATTCCTAGATACCTCTTCCTAGAATTTTGCTTTTGTAGTACCAAGAATTCTTCCTAAACATTTTCCACCACAAAAATGGGTAAATTCCTCCAATATTTTTCCCATGCAAGCTTTGGATAGTCGGAGCCAAGTTGGAACTCAAGATTTATGGGAAAAAACTGTAGAAACCTATAGCAAAACATACAACAATTAAATGATCTAATATCTCTAAAAGTAAAGTGATTAAAGCATTAATGATTTGATTATGTGGATTCTAACCCTTCTAGAAATGATCCTAATATAATAAAGTTAACTACATTTATCAACTTTGCCTACTTCTTGTTGTGTTGCCCAATGTGCTAAAAAGGCCTATTAGAAAAGAGGGGTTTTGAAACTTTCAATCAAACGTTGTTGGTAGATGCAGCATAGAATCACTGCAAGCAACATTGATTTTTTTGAACATGCTTTAGAAACTTTCAAGAAATGCAACAGCAGGGGTAAAGCCATATCCAACAATCTTAGCCAACATCCTCCCTATTGCAATGAAACGGGAGCTTTGGAACAGCGTAAGGACATCCATTAATGCATAATGAAGAAGGGGTTTTGTTCCTCACAATGCTTTGGAACAGCGTAAGAACATCCATTAATGCATAATGAAGAAGGGGTTTTTTTCCTCATATCCAACAATATTAGCCAACATCCTCCCTATTGTGATGAAACAGGAGCTTTGGAACAGCGTAAGGATATCCATTAATGCATAATGAAGAAGGGGTTTGTTCCTCACAATGCAAAACCATTATCAACAAACATGCTTGAGTAGATGTCCTTTCTTACTCTTATTTGCATCAACATAGTTCACATCACAATGCTTGGTGGATGAGAGGTAGGGGCTCCCTTTTATCTTTGCATCGAGCTCACTGGACTTGAGTATTTAAGATGAAAAATGGCCTTCAAAAGGGTTTTCTACATAGCCTGATCCTAGAGGGGCTGGATGGGCACCCTCTCCAGGTGGGTATTTCTCAAATATAGGGTATGTTTCCCCCATGTCATGCCCATTTTATCCAACTAGAGCTTCCTCCACATCAAATTGTGAATCCTCCTCTTTGTGAGGGTTTTGAGAAAACCCTAGCCTAGCCTAAAAATCAGTACATATATGCAAATCATCAAAAGGAGTCTAGTGGGCATGGATTTTTTTGGTTCCTTCATCACTAGAATTTTTTTGCACCGAACGCATTTCAATTTTGTAATGGCCACACAAAACACAAAGCAAGCTTCTGAAGCGCTGCCAACCCACCTAGCGGCTAAACCAAATGAATAGTGAATCATGGGGTCTGCGATAGATCGGATACGATGCTTAGGATTTCTAATACACACTTTTTCTTCTATTAGATTATTTGTTTTATGGATTTGAACTCGATGCACATGCAAGCTAAATTAGCCAAATATATTGGACAATCTTCAATCTTAGCAAATATGTTGAGGTTAATGTCCTTTGAAATCGCTGAAAATGCAACGACCTCTTCATTCGCATGTTCTCCCATGGAAATCGCGTGAATTATTTGAAAAATGATTCAAAGAGGTTGGTGTCTCATGGAATGAGATTTATGTCATATTTCTATTAGAAAAATTGATGTGGGGAAAAATTTTGTAAATACATTAAAGAAAATTCAATTATCTATCGTAAAGATCTACATTCCCACCAGTCTTCTACTCGTATTGTCTCCTCTCTTTTTTTATTGTAGGGATAGGGTTCCCATGCCTCATCCCTAACACCACCTCCATCCTCACATCACCAGGGATAGAAAACTTATTTAAAAACTCCTTTCGGCATCCAATCCAAGGAAATAGCCCCCGAACAATGATGTTTCATGAGTATTATTGCATGCTTTGGATGACTAAATGGTGCTCAAAATATTAGATTCACTAGACGCTACCCTAAACCATCACATCATTCTAAGTTATGATCCAAGAACCATGACCAGTAAACAAATTGGTTTACTGGCGTGATCAGAAACCATAATCAAAAAAGAAGGTGGTTTACATGCGTGAGTCCATTTTTGGTTGCTTGCAACCTCAAAGGGGAAGCCTATCGGCTAATTATAGAAGGTATGAACTAGGAAGAATATGATAAGGAGAAGGAACTTATGAAAACAGTATGAAGAAGTTCTTGAAAAAGAGGAGATCTTATGGAAACAAAGATCAAGAGAATTATGGTTGACAGAAGGGGACAGGAATAAAAAAAAAATCATAACAGCACAAAGACGAGAAGAATTTGGAACAGGATATCCACAATTTTGGACTATAATGGGATAAATATGGATAACCCTAAAGACATAGCTAGATAAGTCATCCAACATTTTGAAGGCATATTAAACATCTTGGAGGGCTTAGATAGTCTGGCCCAGGAGGACATCTTAATTAACATTCCAACAATAATAATGGGGGAACAAAACATAAAAATAAATGAGAAAATAATGATGGACGAAATAGAATATACACTCAAAAATCTTCACCAGAATAAGGCCCCATGACCTGATGGCTTCCTAGCCCTTTTCTATTAGTAATGTTGGTCTTTCATAGGAAAAGAGATGGTGGAAGCACTGGAATGCATGATAAACTCGGGAAGGTTATTCAAAGAAATCGATAATACCTTTATTACACTAATCCCTAAGAAAACAAACCTGGAAATTTTTTATGACTATAGACCCATATCTCTTTGTAACACATTATATAAACTACTAACAAAAACTTTAGCTAATATACTTTAGATTTTACTACCCATGCTCATCTCTGAAGAACAGACTAGTTTTGTACCAAGAAGATCAATACTATATGGGATAATTATAGCTCGAGAGGCTATACATTCTATCCAACATAATCAAATACCGAGTATGCTAATTAAACTAGATATTAGGAAGGCATATGACAAGGTAGACTAGAGATTCTTATGTAAATGCTTGGAAGCATTTGGTTTCTCAAAACAATGGATTAACTTAATCTTTGAATGCATATCTAGTTCTAAGATCCACATTCTAGTTAATGGTTCACCTGAAGGCTTCTTTAGTATTTCTCAAGGTATTTGGAAAGGAGACCCAATTTTGCCTTTTTATTTTTATTATAATGTCTGAAGCTTTAGGTAGAACATTATCACAGGCCAGAAGAAATAATGAATTAAGAGGTACTAGCATTACTCATAATGTTTATCCCACAACGCATCAACAGTTTGTGGATGACAATTTTCTTTTTGGGGAGGCAAATGTGGAAGAAGCCCAAATAATCAAGATTATTTTAAGTAAATATTATGAAGCCTCTGGTCAACAAATAAATAAAGATAAATCACAAATCTTCTTCTCAAATAAAAACATTAGGATAGAGAGAAATATATGTCACCTCTTTGACTTTAGGAAAGGGGAACTACCATGTAAATATTTGGGAGTCCAACTTTACAAAGGGAATAGATCAACTAACCTTTGGGACAATGTGTTAAATAATATTGACAACAGGATAAATTCATGGAAAGGCAAATGGTTATCTAATGCAGGTAAAGCTACTAAGATAAAATCAGTTCTATCTGCTATACCAATTTACCAGATGATGTTTTTTAGTCTGTCGGAAGCAATTAAAGATAACATTACAAAGAAATTGAGATCCTTCTTTTGGCAAGGTTCGAGTGAAAAATCTAGAATGGCACTTATAGCATGGTCCCAAATTTGAAAATCTAAGGAAGAAGGTGGAGCAAGCATAAAAGATATTAAGAAGCAAAATCGTGCCCTAGGAGCAAAATTAGTATGAAAAATGTACAAGTATCCAGATGCTAAATGGATCAAAATTTTAAGAAAACAATATTTGGATAGGCAGGATAAAATGAGTATCTTCAGACATAATTTACTACCAAATGGGTTGAGAATTTGGAACTGTATTAAAGAATGCAGAGGGTTTATTATGGATGGGATAACATGGGATATTCGAGAAGGAAATAAAGCACTTTTTTGGGTTGATTCATGGGGAGCTCTTCCACCTCTGAATACAGAATTTTTTGAGGCTCAAGTTATTGAATACCTTAAAAGTCATCAAGGTATTTACATTAAAGATTACATAGAATATACACATGGTAACCCAACTCGGGAATGGAGATGGAAATCCTTTGATAACTTAAATTTACCTAATAATTCTGCAACAAACTAGAAAGAGAACTAAAACATAGAAAGATTACACCAAGAAAAGGAGATGATAATGTCATTTGGACTAGAGAAAGTAATGGGGAATATAACACAAAAGATGGATACAAAACAATTAGTAACGACAACCATGAGAAAATGGATTTACCCATAGACTTATGTTGGGATAAAAATGTCTCTGAAAGGTGGGAATGTTTGCCTGGGCGGAATTGAAAAGGAGAATACTAACAAAAGATTGGTTCCTTAAATTGGGATATCAAGGCCCATCTAGATGTCCTCTATGTAATAAGGATAGTGAATCTAGTGATTATATATTATTAAATTGTGAGTTCACCAAAAAATTTTGGTCTTGGCTAATTGAAAAACTCAACTAGAGCACACCATTACCTAATAATTTAAAAGATATATTCCTGATTTTGCTAAGAAAGGATGGAGATAACTTATATGGTAAACTTTGGCAGGCTACACCATCAATCCTAATATGGGAAGTATAGAATGAAATAAATAGAAAACTTTTTAAATAATCCAAAATGGACATAAAATAATTTCTTAATAAAATATAAGCATGTATTGTGGAAGTAGTGAATAGTAGAAATATGAATGGGGAAACGGGGATGTATTTTACAAAAGAGGATAATCATATCAGACAGAACTGGTATGGACTTAAAATTCCACCATTTTATGGGGAAAAGTGTGTAAAGAACAAAGAAAATCAGAAGGATTGTGTGTGGAATAAACCACAAGTTGGGTGGTACAAACTAAATTTTGACGGAGCATCGATAGGAAACCTAGGAATAGTAAGTATTGGATGTTGTATCCATGACTGGGAAGGTACTAATATTGCTTTCTTACAAAAACCCTTAGGAGTAGAAACCAATAATTATGCAAAATTGACTGCATTATCAGAAGGCTTACTTTTATGCAAAAAACTTAAGCTTGAAAATATAGAAATTGAAGAAGATTCTTCTATAGTAATCAACGCGATTAGGAAAGGAGAAACTTCACACTGGATCTCAAATGGTATGGTAGCTATAATTATGGAAATCTTAGAAGACTTCAATAATTATACTATAAACCATATTTATAGATAATGTAACAAAGTATCAGATATTCTGGCCGACCAAGGTGAGGATTGCCTCTAGATTGAGAAGCATGATAATGGAAATAATAGTTATAATGTGGAAAAATAGGATAATAGTAATAAATATTTACAATGCATAGATGAAAATAACTTGAGATAAAAGGAACATAGGGGATTAACAATGCTAGTTTAATAATCACTAGTATGCCAAGTATTATGAAACAAACCTTGTAGGATTAGAATGATTGCATAAATCAGATAAAATTAATTATAAAATAGAAAGGTATGAAAGGAAAGAAGGGATCATAAGAAAAACATATGAAAATCTTATCACCTAAATAGATAGAATAATTTAGACAACAATTAATTACCAAATCTAAAATGAATAACTGGAAAATACTAAAATAGAGCTACGCTGAGAGCAATAATTGGGAGAAAAGAAAAAACCTTTCTAAACAGATTAGATGGAATGTGCTTAGTAATAAGGAGTTTTTGGATATCTAAACTTGTGTTTTCCTTCCCTATCCATAAATATAGACTTAAAATTAGATAGGTTAAGCCTATTATAAGTAGTAACACATGTCATAATGTCGATGGAGTAGCCACTTCATTAGCTACTCATGAGAGATCGCCTTCATTTGTATATTTTCAAGGCAAAGTTACTTTAATAATTATTGTATTTATTATACTTTACATGTGAAAATCTCCTTATTTGTGTCTCGACTTTTATAAATCTCAGTGTAATCATCACCCTCTTCTTCTCACACGATTACTAATTAATCGCGATGAATACTTTTTAGAGGCTTTTGTGTCCTTAAATAGATTGATGACTCCTTTTAATCTCTTAAGGGCTTATTATTTTCATCTAACACTAATAATTACTTTTAGACTGAGAGATAATGGATACATATATTGTGGTTTTACATGTTGTAGGGAATAGGCAAATGACGTTTAGGGGTAGTGTTC